>JAKSXO010000037.1:5147026-5183207 GCA_024509115.1 Crotalus helleri | reverse complement strand
CTATCTATCTATCTATCTATCTATCTATCTATCTATCTACCTACCTACCTACCTACCTACCTACCTACCTACCTATTTGTATCTATCTATCTACCTACCTACCTATCTGTATCTATCAAACTACCTACCTACCTATCTCTATCTATCTACCTACCTACCTATCTCTATCTATCTACCTACCTACCTACCTCTCTCTGTCTATCTACCTACCTACCTACCTATCTGTATCTATCAATCTACCTACCTACCTATCTGTATCTATCTATCTACCTACCTACCTATCTCTATCTATCTATCTATCTACCTACCTACCTACCTACCTATCTGTATCTATCTATCTACCTACATACCTACATATCTGTATCTATCTATCTACCTACCTACCTATCTCTATCTATCTACCTACCTACCTATCTCTATCTATCTATCTATCTATCTACCTACCTACCTATCTGTATCTATCTACCTACCTACCTATCTGTATCTATCAATCTAGCTACCTACCTATCTCTATCTATCTATCTACCTACCTATCTCTATCTATCTATCTACCTACCTACCTATCTGTATCTATCTATCTACCTACCTTTCTGTATCTATCAATCTACCTACCTACCTATCTCTATCTATCTATCTACATACCTACCTATCTCTATCTATCTACCTACTTACCTACCTATCTCTATCTATCTACTTACCTACCTACCTATCTGTATCTATCAATCTACCTACCTACCTATCTCTATCTATCTACCTACCTACCTATCTGTATCTATCTATCTACCTACCTACCTATCTGTATCTATCTATCTACCTACCTACCTACCTATCTGTATCTATCTATCTACTTACCTACCTATCTCTATCTATCTATCTACCTACCTATCTGTCTCTGTCAATCTACCTACCTATCTATCTCTATCTATCTATCTACCTACCTACCTATCTGTATCTATCAATCTACCTACCTACCTATCTCTATCTATCTATCTACCTACCTACCTATCTCTACCTACCTACCTACCTACCTACCTATCTCTATCTATCTACCTACCTACCTACATACCTACCTATCTCTATCTATCTATCTACCTACCTACCTATCTGTATCTATCTATCTACCTACCTACCTATCTGTATCTATCAATCTACCTACCTACCTATGTCTATCTATCTATCTACCTACCTATATATCTCTATCTATCTATCTATCTATCTATCTATCTATCTATCTATCTATCTATCTATCTATCTATCCATCTACCTACCTACCTATCTTTATCTATCTATCTACCTACCTACCTATCTGTATCTATCAAACTACCTACCTACCTATCTCTGTCTATCTATCTACCTACCTACCTATCTCTATCTATCTACCTACCTACCTCTCTCTGTCTATCTACCTACCTACCTACCTATCTGTATCTATCAATCTACCTACCTATCTGTATCTATCTATCTACCTACCTACCTATCTGTATCTATCTATCTACCTACCTACCTACCTATCTGTATCTATCTATCTACCTACATACCTACATATCTGTATCTATCTATCTACCTACCTACCTATCTCTATCTATCTACCTACCTACCTATCTCTATCTATCTATCTACCAACCTACCTATCTGTATCTATCTACCTACCTACCTATCTGTTTCTATCAATCTAGCTACCTACCTATGTCTATCTATCTATCTACCTACCTACCTATCTCTATCTATCTATCTATCTATCTATCTATCTATCTATCTATCTATCTATCTATCTATCTATCTATCTATCTATCTATCTATCTATCTATCTATCTACCTACCTACCTACCTATCTGTATCTATCTATCTACCTACCTACCTATCTGTATCTATCAAACTACCTACCTACCTATCTCTATCTATCTACCTACCTACCTATCTCTATCTATCTACCTACCTACCTACCTCTCTCTGTCTATCTACCTACCTACCTACCTATCTGTATCTATCAATCTACCTACCTACCTATCTGTATCTATCTATCCACCTACCTTCCTATCTCTATCTATCTATCTACCTACCTACCTACCTACCTATCTGTATCTATCTATCTACCTACATACCTACATATCTGTATCTATCTATCTACCTACCTACCTATCTCTATCTATCTACCTACCTACCTATCTCTATCTATCTATCTATCTACCTACCTACCTATCTGTATCTATCTACTTACCTACCTATCTGTATCTATCAATCTAGCTACCTACCTATCTCTATCTATCTATCTACCTACCTATCTCTATCTATCTATCTACCTACCTACCTATCTGTATCTATCTATCTACCTACCTTTCTGTATCTATCAATCTACCTACCTACCTATCTCTATCTATCTATCTACATACCTACCTATCTCTATCTACCTACTTACCTACCTATCTCTATCTATCTACTTACCTACCTACCTATCTGTATCTATCAATCTACCTACCTACCTATCTCTATCTATCTACCTACCTACCTATCTGTATCTATCTATCTACCTACCTACCTACCTATCTGTATCTATCTATCTACCTACCTACCTACCTATCTGTATCTATCTATCTACCTACCTACCTATCTCTATCTATCTATCTACCTACCTATCTGTCTCTATCAATCTACCTACCTATCTATCTCTATGTATCTATCTACCTACCTACCTATCTGTATCTATCAATCTACCTACCTACCTACCTATCTCTATCTATCTATCTACCTACCTACCTATCTCTACCTACCTACCTACCTACCTACCTATCTCTATCTATCTACCTACCTACCTACCTATCTGTATCTATCTATCTACCTACCTACCTATCTGTATCTATCAATCTACCTACCTACCTACCTATGTCTATCTATCTATCTACCTACCTACCTATCTCTATCTATCTATCTATCTATCTATCTATCTGTATCTATCTATCTACCTACCTACCTATCTGTATCTATCAAACTACCTACCTACCTATCTCTATCTATCTACCTACCTACCTATCTCTATCTATCTACCTACCTACCTACCTCTCTCTGTCTATCTACCTACCTACCTACCTATCTGTATCTATCAATCTACCTACCTATCTGTATCTATCTATCTACCTACCTACCTATCTGTATCTATCTACCTACCTACCTACCTATCTGTATCTATCTATCTACCTACATACCTACATATCTGTATCTATCTATCTACCTACCTACCTATCTCTATCTATCTACCTACCTACCTACCTATCTCTATCTATCTATCTACCAACCTACCTATCTGTATCTATCTACCTACCTACCTATCTTTTTCTATCAATCTAGCTACCTACCTATGTCTATCTATCTATCTACCTACCTACCTATCTCTATCTATCTATCTACCTACCTATCTACCTACCTATCTGTATCTATCTATCTACCTACATACCTACATATCTGTATCTATCTATCTACCTACCTACCTATCTCTATCTATCTACCTACCTACCTATCTCTATCTATCTATCTACCTACCTACCTACCTATCTGTATCTATCTACCTACCTACCTATCTGTATCTATCAATCTAGCTACCTACCTATCTCTATCTATCAATCTACCTACCTATCTGTATCTATCTATCTACCTACCTACCTATCTGTATCTATCTATCTACCTACCTACCTACCTATCTGTATCTATCTATCTACCTACATACCTACATATCTGTATCTATCTATCTACCTACCTACCTATCTCTATCTATCTACCTACCTACCTATCTCTATCTATCTATCTACCAACCTACCTATCTGTATCTATCTACCTACCTACCTATCTGTTTCTATCAATCTAGCTACCTACCTATGTCTATCTATCTACCTACCTACCTATCTCTATCTATCTATCTACCTACCTACCTATCTGTATCTATCTATCTACCTACCTACCTATCTCTATCTATCTATCTACCTACCTACCTATCTCTACCTACCTACCTACCTACCTACCTATCTCTATCTATCTACCTACCTACCTACCTACCTACCTATCTCTATCTATCTATCTACCTACCTACCTATCTGTATCTATCTATCTACCTACCTACCTATCTGTATCTATCAATCTACCTACCTACCTATGTCTATCTATCTATCTACCTACCTATATATCTCTATCTATCTATCTATCTATCTATCTATCTATCTATCTATCTATCTATCTATCTATCCATCTACCTACCTACCTATCTTTATCAATCTATCTACCTACCTACCTATCTGTATCTATCAATCTACCTACCTACCTATCTGTATCTATCTATCTACCTACCTACCTATCTGTATCTATCTATCTAACTACCTACCTACCTATCTGTATCTATCTACCTACCTACCTACTTATTTGTATCTATCTACCTACCTACCTACCTACCTATCTGTTTCTATCTACCTACCTACCTACCTATCTCTATCTATCTATCTACCTACCTACCTATCTGTATCTATCAATCTACCTACCTACCTATCTCTATCTATCTACCTACCTACCTACCTATCTGTATCTATCTATCTACCTACCTACCTATCTGTATCTATCTATCTACCTACCTACCTATCTCTATCTATCTATCTATCTATCTATCTATCTATCTATCTATCTATCTATCTATCTATCTATCTATCTATCTATCTATCTATCTATCTATCTATCTATCTATCTACCTACCTACCTATCTGTCTCTATCAATCTATCTACCTATCTATCTCTATCTATCTATCTACCTACCTACATATCTCTATCTATCTACCTACCTACCTACCTATCTCTATCTATCAATCTACCTACCTACCTATCTTTATCTATCTACCTACCTACCTACCTATCTGTATCTATCAATCTACCTACCTACCTATCTCTATCTATCTATCTACCTACCTACCTATCTGTATTTATCTATCTACCTACCTACCTATCTGTATCTATCTATCTACCTACCTACCTATCTCTATCTATCTATCTACCTACCTACCTATCTGTATCTATCTACCAACCTACCTATCTGTATCTATCAATCTACCTACCTACCTATCTCTATCTATCTACCTACCTACCTATCTGTCTCTATCAATCTACCTACCTATCTATCTCTATCTATCTATCTACCTACCTACCTATCTGTATCTATCAATCTACCTACCTACCTATCTGTATCTATCTATCTACCTACCTACCTATCTCTATCTATCTATCTATCTATCTATCTATCTATCTATCTATCTAACTTCCTACCTATCTGTATCTACCCACCTACCTAACTATCTCTATCTATCTACCTACCTACCTACCTATCTTTATCTATCTATCTATCTATCTATCTATCTATCTATCTATCTATCTATCTATCTATCTATGTATCTACCTACCTACCTATCTCTATCTATCTACCTACCTACCTACCTATCTTTATCTATCTATCTATCTATCTATCTATCTATCTATCTATCTATCTATCTATCTATCTATCTATCTATCTATCTACCTACCTACCTACCTACCTACCTACCTACCTACCTACCTATCTGTATCTATCAATCTACCTACCTACCTATCTCTATCTATCTATCTATCTACCTACCTACCTATCTCTATCTATCTACCTACCTACCTACCTATCTCTATCTATCTATCTACCTACCTACCTATCTCTATCTATCAATCTACCAACCTACCTATCTGTATCTATCTACCTACCTACCTACCTATCTGTATCTATCAATCTACCTACCTACCTATCTCTATCTATCTATCTACCTACCTACCTATCTGTATTTATCTATCTACCTACCTACCTATCTGTATCTATCAATCTACCTACCTACCTATCTCTATCTATCTATCTACCTAGCTACCTATCTCTATCTATCTACCTACCTACCTACCTATCTTTATCTATCTATCTATCTATCTATCTATCTATCTATCTATCTATCTATCTATCTATCTACCTACCTACCTACCTACCTACCTAACTATCTGTATCTATCAATCTACCTACCTACCTATCTTTATCTATCTATCTATCTATCTATCTATCTATCTATCTATCTATCTATCTATCTATCTATCTATCTATCTATCTATCTATCTATCTATCTATCTATCTACCTACCTATCTGTATCTATCTATCTACCTACCTACCTATCTCTGTCTATCTATCTACCTACCTACCTACCTATCTCTATCTATCTACCTACCTACCTCTCTCTGTCTATCTACCTACCTACCTACCTATCTGTATCTATCAATCTACCTACCTATCTGTATCTATCTATCTACCTACCTACCTATCTGTATCTATCTATCTACCTACCTACCTACCTATCTGTATCTATCTATCTACCTACATACCTACATATCTGTATCTATCTATCTACCTACCTACCTATCTCTATCTATCTACCTACCTACCTATCTCTATCTATCTATCTACCAACCTACCTATCTGTATCTATCTACCTACCTACCTATCTGTTTCTATCAATCTAGCTACCTACCTATGTCTATCTATCTATCTACCTACCTACCTATCTCTATCTATCTATCTACCTACCTACCTATCTGTATCTATCTATCTACCTACCTACCTATCTCTATCTATCTATCTACCTACCTACCTATCTCTATCTATCTATCTACCTACCTACCTATCTGTATCTATCAATCTACCTACCTACCTATCTCTATCTATCTATCTACCTACCTACCTATCTGTATTTATCTATCTACCTACATACCTATCTGTATCTATCAATCTACCTACCTACCTATCTCTATCTACCTACCTACCTACCTACCTACCTATCTGTATCTATCTATCTACCTACCTACCTATCTGTATCTATCAATCTACCTACCTACCTATCTCTATCTATCTATCTACCTACCTACCTGTCTGTCTCTATCAATCTACCTACCTATCTATCTGTATCTATCTATCTATCTACCTATCTCTATCTATCTATCTATCTATCTATCTATCTATCTATCTATCTATCTATCTATCTATCTATCTATCTATCTATCTATCTATGTACCTACCTACCTACCTATCTGTATCTATCTATCTACATACCTACCTATCTGTATCTATCAAACTACCTACCTACCTATGTCTATCTATCTATCTACGTACCTACCTATCTCTATCTATCTACCTACTTACCTACCTATCTCTATCTATCTATCTACCTACCTACCTATCTGTATCTATCTATCTAAATACCTACCTATCTGTATCTATCTATCTACCTACCTACCTATCTGTATCTATCAATCTACCTACCTACCTACCTATCTCTATCTATCTATCTATCTATCTATCTACCTACCTACCTATCTCTATCTATCTATCTACCTACCTACCTACCTATCTGTATCTATCTATCTACCTACCTACCTATCTGTATCTATCAATCTACCTACCTACCTACCTATGTCTATCTATCTACCTACCTACCTATCTCTATCTATCTACCTACCTACCTACCTATCTGTATTTATCTATCTACCTACCTACCTATCTCTATCTATCTATCTACCTACCTATCTGTATCTATCTATCTACCTACCTACCTATCTGTATCTATCAATCTACCTACCTACCTATGTCTATCTATCTATCTACCTACCTACCTATCTCTATCTATCTATCTATCTATCTATCTATCTATCTATCTATCTATCTATCTATCTACCTACCTACCTACCTACCTATCTGTATCTATCTATCTACCTACCTACCTATCTGTATCTATCAAACTACCTACCTACCTATGTCTATCTATCTATCTACGTACCTACCTATCTCTATCTATCTACCTACTTACCTACCTATCTCTATCTATCTATCTACCTACCTACCTATCTGTATCTATCTATCTACCTACCTACCTATCTGTATCTATCAAACTACCTACCTACCTATCTCTATCTATCTACCTACCTACCTATCTCTATCTATCTACCTACCTACCTATCTCTATCTATCTATCTACCTACCTACCTATCTGTATCTATCTACCAACCTACCTATCTGTATCTATCAATCTACCTACCTACCTATCTGTATCTATCTATCTACCTACCTTCCTATCTCTATCTATCTATCTACCTACCTACCTACCTACCTATCTGTATCTATCTATCTACCTACATACCTACATATCTGTATCTATCTATCTACCTACCTACCTATCTCTATCTATCAATCTACCTACCTACCTATCTTTATCTATCTACCTACCTACCTACCTATCTGTATCTATCAATCTACCTACCTACCTATCTCTATCTATCTATCTACCTACCTACCTATCTGTATTTATCTATCTACCTACCTACCTATCTGTATCTATCTATCTACCTACCTACCTATCTCTATCTATCTATCTACCTACCTACCTATCTGTATCTATCTACCAACCTACCTATCTGTATCTATCAATCTACCTACCTACCTATCTCTATCTATCTACCTACCTACCTATCTGTCTCTATCAATCTACCTACCTATCTATCTCTATCTATCTATCTACCTACCTACCTATCTGTATCTATCTATCTACCTACCTACCTACCTACCTACCTACCTATCTGTATCTATCAATCTACCTACCTACCTATCTCTATCTATCTATCTATCTACCTACCTACCTATCTCTATCTATCTACCTACCTACCTACCTATCTCTATCTATCTATCTACCTACCTACCTATCTCTATCTATCAATCTACCAACCTACCTATCTGTATCTATCTACCTACCTACCTACCTATCTGTATCTATCAATCTACCTACCTACCTATCTCTATCTATCTATCTACCTACCTACCTATCTGTATTTATCTATCTACCTACCTACCTATCTGTATCTATCTATCTACCTACCTACCTATCTCTATCTATCTATCTACCTACCTACCTATCTGTATCTATCTACCTACCTACCTATCTGTATCTATCAATCTACCTACCTACCTATCTCTATCTATCTACCTACCTACCTATCTGTCTCTATCAATCTACCTACCTATCTATCTCTATCTATCTATCTACCTACCTACCTATCTATATCTATCAATCTACCTACCTACCTATCTGTATCTATCTACCTACCTACCTACCTATCTCTATCTATCTATCTATCTATCTATCTATCTATCTATCTATCTATCTATCTATCTATCTATCTATCTATCTATCTATCTAACATCCTACCTATCTGTATCTACCCACCTAACTATCTCTATCTATCTACCTACCTACCTACCTATCTTTATCTATCTATCTATCTATCTATCTATCTATCTATGTATCTACCTACCTACCTATCTCTATCTATCTATCTACCTACCTACCTGTCTGTCTCTATCAATCTACCTACCTATCTATCTGTATCTATCTATCTATCTACCTATCTCTATCTATCTATCTATCTATCTATCTATCTATCTATCTATCTATCTATCTATCTATCTATCTATCTATCTATCTATCTATCTATCTATCTATGTACCTACCTACCTACCTATCTGTATCTATCTATCTACATACCTACCTATCTGTATCTATCAAACTACCTACCTACCTATGTCTATCTATCTATCTACGTACCTACCTATCTCTATCTATCTACCTACTTACCTACCTATCTCTATCTATCTATCTACCTACCTACCTATCTGTATCTATCTATCTAAATACCTACCTATCTGTATCTATCTATCTACCTACCTACCTATCTGTATCTATCAATCTACCTACCTACCTACCTATCTCTATCTATCTATCTATCTATCTACCTACCTACCTATCTCTATCTATCTATCTACCTACCTACCTACCTATCTGTATCTATCTATCTACCTACCTACCTATCTGTATCTATCAATCTACCTACCTACCTACCTATGTCTATCTATCTACCTACCTACCTATCTCTATCTATCTACCTACCTACCTACCTATCTGTATTTATCTATCTACCTACCTACCTATCTCTATCTATCTATCTACCTACCTATCTGTATCTATCTATCTACCTACCTACCTATCTGTATCTATCAATCTACCTACCTACCTATGTCTATCTATCTATCTACCTACCTACCTATCTCTATCTATCTATCTATCTATCTATCTATCTATCTATCTATCTATCTATCTATCTATCTATCTATCTATCTATCTATCTATCTATCTACCTACCTACCTACCTATCTGTATCTATCTATCTACCTACCTACCTATCTGTATCTATCAAACTACCTACCTACCTATGTCTATCTATCTATCTACGTACCTACCTATCTCTATCTATCTACCTACTTACCTACCTATCTCTATCTATCTATCTACCTACCTACCTATCTGTATCTATCTATCTACCTACCTACCTATCTGTATCTATCAAACTACCTACCTACCTATCTCTATCTATCTACCTACCTACCTATCTCTATCTATCTACCTACCTACCTATCTCTATCTATCTATCTACCTACCTACCTATCTGTATCTATCTACCAACCTACCTATCTGTATCTATCAATCTACCTACCTACCTATCTGTATCTATCTATCTACCTACCTTCCTATCTCTATCTATCTATCTACCTACCTACCTACCTACCTATCTGTATCTATCTATCTACCTACATACCTACATATCTGTATCTATCTATCTACCTACCTACCTATCTCTATCTATCAATCTACCTACCTACCTATCTTTATCTATCTACCTACCTACCTACCTATCTGTATCTATCAATCTACCTACCTACCTATCTCTATCTATCTATCTACCTACCTACCTATCTGTATTTATCTATCTACCTACCTACCTATCTGTATCTATCTATCTACCTACCTACCTATCTCTATCTATCTATCTACCTACCTACCTATCTGTATCTATCTACCAACCTACCTATCTGTATCTATCAATCTACCTACCTACCTATCTCTATCTATCTACCTACCTACCTATCTGTCTCTATCAATCTACCTACCTATCTATCTCTATCTATCTATCTACCTACCTACCTATCTGTATCTATCAATCTACCTACCTACCTATCTGTATCTATCTATCTACCTACCTACCTATCTCTATCTATCTATCTATCTATCTATCTAACTTCCTACCTATCTGTATCTACCCACCTACCTAACTATCTCTATCTATCTACCTACCTACCTACCTATCTTTATCTATCTATCTATCTATCTATGTATCTACCTACCTACCTATCACTATCTATCTACCTACCTACCTACCTATCTTTATCTATCTATCTATCTATCTATCTATCTATCTATCTATCTATCTATCTATCTATCTATCTATCTATCTATCTATCTATCTATCTATCTATCTACCTACCTACCTACCTACCTACCTACCTATCTGTATCTATCAATCTACCTACCTACCTATCTCTATCTATCTATCTATCTACCTACCTACCTATCTCTATCTATCTACCTACCTACCTACCTATCTCTATCTATCTATCTACCTACCTACCTATCTCTATCTATCAATCTACCAACCTACCTATCTGTATCTATCTACCTACCTACCTACCTATCTGTATCTATCAATCTACCTACCTACCTATCTCTATCTATCTATCTACCTACCTACCTATCTGTATTTATCTATCTACCTACCTACCTATCTGTATCTATCTATCTACCTACCTACCTATCTCTATCTATCTATCTACCTACCTACCTATCTGTATCTATCTACCTACCTACCTATCTGTATCTATCAATCTACCTACCTACCTATCTCTATCTATCTACCTACCTACCTATCTGTCTCTATCAATCTACCTACCTATCTATCTCTATCTATCTATCTACCTACCTACCTATCTATATCTATCAATCTACCTACCTACCTATCTGTATCTATCTACCTACCTACCTACCTATCTCTATCTATCTATCTATCTATCTATCTATCTATCTATCTATCTATCTATCTATCTATCTATCTATCTATCTATCTATCTAACATCCTACCTATCTGTATCTACCCACCTAACTATCTCTATCTATCTACCTACCTACCTACCTATCTTTATCTATCTATCTATCTATCTATCTATCTATCTATCTATGTATCTACCTACCTACCTATCTCTATCTATCTACCTACCTACCTATCTTTATCTATCTATCTATCTATCTGTCTATCTATCTATCTATCTATCTATCTATCTATCTATCTATCTATCTATCTATCTATCTATCTACCTACCTACCTACCTATCTGTATCTATCAATCTACCTACCTACCTATCTTTATCTATCTATCTATCTATCTATCTATCTATCTATCTATCTATCTATCTATCTATCTATCTATCTATCTATCTATCTATCTATCTATCTATCTATCTATCTACCTACCTACCTACCTACCTACCTACCTACCTACCTATCTGTATCTATCAATCGACCTACCTACCTATCTCTATCTATCTATCTATCTACCTACCTACCTATCTCTATCTATCTACCTACCTACCTACCTATCTCTATCTATCTATCTACCTACCTACCTATCTCTATCTATCAATCTACCAACCTACCTATCTGTATCTATCTACCTACCTACCTACCTATCTGTATCTATCAATCTACCTACCTACCTATCTCTATCTATCTATCTACCTACCTACCTATCTGTATTTATCTATCTACCTACCTACCTATCTGTATCTATCAATCTACCTACCTACCTATCTCTATCTATCTATCTACCTAGCTACCTATCTCTATCTATCTACCTACCTACCTACCTATCTTTATCTATCTATCTATCTATCTATCTATCTATCTATCTATCTATCTATCTATCTATCTATCTATCTATCTATCTACCTACCTACCTACCTACCTACCTACCTAACTATCTGTATCTATCAATCTACCTACCTACCTATCTTTATCTATCTATCTATCTATCTATCTATCTATCTATCTATCTATCTATCTATCTATCTATCTATCTATCTACCTACCTATCTGTATCTATCTATCTACCTACCTACCTATCTGTATCTATCAATCTACCTACCTACCTATCTCTATCTATCTCTCTACCTACCTACCTATCTCTATCTATCTATCTATCTATCTATCTATCTATCTATCTACCTACCTACCTATCTGTCTCTATCAATCTATCTACCTATCTATCTCTATCTATCTATCTACCTACCTACCTATCTCTATCTATCTACCTACCTACCTACCTATCTCTATCTATCAATCTACCTACCTACCTATCTTTATCTATCTACCTACCTACCTACCTATCTGTATCTATCAATCTACCTACCTACCTATCTCTATCTATCTATCTACCTACCTACCTATCTGTATTTATCGATCTACCTACCTACCTATCTGTATCTATCTATCTACCTACCTACCTATCTCTATCTATCTATCTACCTACCTACCTATCTGTATCTATCTACCAACCTACCTATCTGTATCTATCAATCTACCTACCTACCTATCTCTATCTATCTACCTACCTACCTATCTGTCTCTATCAATCTACCTACCTATCTATCTCTATCTATCTATCTACCTACCTACCTATCTGTATCTATCAATCTACCTACCTACCTATCTGTATCTATCTATCTACCTACCTACCTATCTCTATCTATCTATCTATCTAACTTCCTACCTATCTGTATCTACCCACCTACCTAACTATCTCTATCTATCTACCTACCTACCTACCTATCTTTATCTATCTATCTATCTATCTATCTATGTATCTACCTACCTACCTATCACTATCTATCTACCTACCTACCTACCTATCTTTATCTATCTATCTATCTATCTATCTATCTATCTATCTATCTATCTATCTATCTATCTATCTATCTATCTATCTATCTATCTATCTATCTATCTATCTATCTATCTATCTATCTATCTATCTATCTATCTATCTACCTACCTACCTACCTACCTACCTACCTATCTGTATCTATCAATCTACCTACCTACCTATCTCTATCTATCTATCTATCTACCTACCTACCTATCTCTATCTATCTACCTACCTACCTACCTATCTCTATCTATCTATCTACCTACCTACCTATCTCTATCTATCAATCTACCAACCTACCTATCTGTATCTATCTACCTACCTACCTACCTATCTGTATCTATCAATCTACCTACCTACCTATCTCTATCTATCTATCTACCTACCTACCTATCTGTATTTATCTATCTACCTACCTACCTATCTGTATCTATCTATCTACCTACCTACCTATCTCTATCTATCTATCTACCTACCTACCTATCTGTATCTATCTACCTACCTACCTATCTGTATCTATCAATCTACCTACCTACCTATCTCTATCTATCTACCTACCTACCTATCTGTCTCTATCAATCTACCTACCTATCTATCTCTATCTATCTATCTACCTACCTACCTATCTATATCTATCAATCTACCTACCTACCTATCTGTATCTATCTATCTACCTACCTACCTATCTCTATCTATCTATCTATCTATCTATCTATCTATCTATCAATCTATCTATCTATCTATCTATCTATCTATCTATCTATCTATCTATCTATCTATCTATCTATCTATCTATCTATCTAACATCCTACCTATCTGTATCTACCCACCTAACTATCTCTATCTATCTACCTACCTACCTACCTATCTTTATCTATCTATCTATCTATCTATCTATCTATCTATCTATCTATGTATCTACCTACCTACCTATCTCTATCTATCTACCTACCTACCTATCTTTATCTATCTATCTATCTATCTATCTATCTATCTATCTATCTATCTATCTATCTATCTATCTATCTATCTATCTATCTATCTATCTATCTATCTAACTATCTATCTATCTATCTATCTATCTATCTATCTATCTATCTATCTATCTATCTATCTATCTACCTACCTACCTACCTACCTACCTACCTACCTACCTATCTGTATCTATCAATCTACCTACCTACCTATCTCTATCTATCTATCTATCTACCTACCTACCTATCTCTATCTATCTACCTACCTACCTACCTATCTCTATCTATCTATCTACCTACCTACCTATCTCTATCTATCAATCTACCAACCTACCTATCTGTATCTATCTACCTACCTACCTACCTATCTGTATCTATCAATCTACCTACCTACCTATCTCTATCTATCTATCTACCTACCTACCTATCTGTATTTATCTATCTACCTACCTACCTATCTGTATCTATCTATCTACCTACCTACCTATCTCTATCTATCTATCTACCTACCTACCTATCTGTATCTATCTACCTACCTACCTATCTGTATCTATCAATCTACCTACCTACCTATCTCTATCTATCTACCTACCTACCTATCTGTCTCTATCAATCTACCTACCTATCTATCTCTATCTATCTATCTATCTATCTACCTACCTACCTATCTGTATCTATCAATCTACCTACCTACCTATCTGTATCTATCTACCTACCTACCTATCTCTATCTATCTATCTAACTTCCTACCTATCTGTATCTACCTACCTACCTAACTATCTCTATCTATCTACCTACCTACCTACCTATCTTTATCTATCTATCTATCTATCTATCTATCTATCTATCTATCTATCTATCTATCTATCTATCTATCTATCTATCTACCTACCTACCTATCTGTATCTATCTATCTACCTACCTACCTATCTCTATCTACCTACCTACCTACCTACCTACCTATATCTATCTATCTATCTATCTACCTACCTACCTACCTACCTACCTACCTACCTACCTACCTACCTATCTATCTATCTATCTATCTATCTATCTATCTACCTACCTACCTACCTATCTGTATCTATCAATCTACCTACCTACCTATCTCTATCTATCTATCTACCTACCTACCTATCTCTATCTATCTACCTACCTACCTATCTCTATCTATCTACCTACCTACCTACCTACCTATCTTTATCTATCTATCTATCTATCTATCTATCTATCTATCTATCTATCTATCTATCTATCTATCATCTATCTATCTATCTATCTACCTACCTACCTACCTACCTATCTGTATCTATCAATCTACCTACCTACCTATATCTATCTATCTATCTACCTACCTACCTATCTCTATCTATCTACCTACCTACCTACCTATCTGTATCTATCTATCTACCTACGTACCTATCTCTATCTATCTTCCTACCTACCTACCTATCTGTATCTATCTATCTACCTACCTACCTATCTGTATCTATCAATCTACCTACCTACCTATCTCTATCTATCTATCTACCTACCTATCTCTATCTATCTATCTACCTACCTACCTATCTCTATCTATCTATCTACCTACCTACCTATCTCTATCTAACTACCTACCTACCTACCTATCTCTATCTACCTACCTACCTACCTATCTGTATCTATCTATCTATCTATCTATCTATCTATCTATCTATCTATCTATCTATCTATCTATCTATCTATCTACCTACCTACCTACCTACCTACCTATCTGTATCTATCTATCTATCTATCTATCTATCTATCTATCTATCTATCTATCTATCTATCTATCTATCTATCTATCTATCTACCTACCTACCTACCTACCTACCTACCTACCTATCTGTATCTATCTATCTACCTACCTACCTATCTGTATCTATCTACCTACCTACCTATCTGTATCTATTTATCTACCTACATACATATCTCTATCTATCTATCGACCTACCTACCTATCTCTATCTATCTATCTATCTACCTACCTACCTATCTGTATCTATCTACCTACCTACCTACCTATCTGTATCTATCTATCTACCTACATACCTATCTCTATCTATCTACCTACCTAGCTACCTATCTCTATCTATCTATCTACCTACCTACCTACCTATCTCTTTCTATCTATCTACCTACCTACCTATCTCTATCTATCTACCTACCTACCTACCTACCTATCTTTATCTATCTATCTCTATCTATCTATCTATCTATCTATCTATCTATCTATCTATCTATCTATCTATCTATCTATCTACCTACCTACCTATCTGTATCTATCAATCTACCTACCTACCTATCTTTATCTATCTATCTATCTATCTATCTATCTATCTATCTATCTATCTATCTATCTATCTATCTATCTATCTATCTATCTACTACCTACCTATCTGTATCTATCTATCTACCTACCTACCTATCTGTATCTATCAATCTACCTACCTTCCTATCTCTATCTATCTCTCTACCTACCTACCTATCTCTATCTATCTACCTACCTACCTATCTATCTGTATCTATCTATCTACCTACCTACCTATCTGTATCTATCTATCTACCTACCTACCTATCTCTATCTATCTACCTACCTACCTACCTATCTGTCTCTATCAATATATCTACCTATCTATCTCTATCTATCTATCTACCTACCTACCTATCTCTATCTACCTACCTACCTACCTACCTACCTATCTCTATCTATCTATCTACCTACCTACCTATCTGTATCTATCTACCTACCTACCTACCTATCTGTATCTATCAATCTACCTACCTACCTATCTCTATCTATCTATCTACCTACCTACCTATCTGTATTTATCTATCTACCTACCTACCTATCTGTATCTATCTATCTACCTACCTACCTATCTCTATCTATCTATCTACCTACCTACCTATCTGTATCTATCTACCTACCTACCTATCTGTATCTATCAATCTACCTACCTACCTATCTCTATCTATCTACCTACCTACCTATCTGTCTCTATCAATCTACCTACCTATCTCTATCTATCTATCTATCTATCTACCTACCTACCTATCTGTATCTATCAATCTACCTACCTACCTATCTGTATCTATCTATCTACCTACCTACCTACCTCTATCTATCTAACTTCCTACCTATCTGTATCTACCTACCTACCTAACTATCTCTATCTATCTACCTACCTACCTACCTATCTTTATCTATCTATCTATCTATCTATCTATCTATCTATCTATCTATCTATCTATCTATCTATCTATCTATCTATCTATGTATCTACCTACCTACCTATCTGTATCTATCTATCTACCTACCTACCTATCTCTATCTACCTACCTACCTACCTACCTATATCTATCTATCTATCTATCTATCTACCTACCTACCTATCTGTATCTATCAATCTACCTACCTACCTATCTCTATCTATCTCTCTACCTACCTACCTATCTCTATCTATCTACCTACCTACCTACCTATCTGTATCTATCTATCTACCTACCTATCTGTATCTATCTATCTACCTACCTACCTATCTCTATCTATCTACCTACCTACCTACCTGTCTGTCTCTATCAATCTATCTACCTATCTATCTCTATCTATCTATCTACCTACCTACCTATCTCTATCTACCTACCTACCTACCTACCTATCTCTATCTATCAATCTACCTACCTACCTATCTGTATCTATCTACCTACCTACCTACCTATCTGTATCTATCAATCTACCTACCTACCTATCTCTATCTATCTATCTACCTACCTACCTATCTGTATCTATCTATCTACCTACCTACCTACCTCTATCTATCTAACTTCCTACCTATCTGTATCTACCTACCTACCTAACTATCTCTATCTATCTACCTACCTACCTACCTATCTTTATCTATCTATCTATCTATCTATCTATCTATCTATCTATCTATCTATCTATCTATCTATCTATCTATCTATCTATCTATCTATCTATGTATCTACCTACCTACCTATCTGTATCTATCTATCTACCTACCTACCTATCTCTATCTACCTACCTACCTACCTACCTATATCTATCTATCTATCTATCTATCTATCTATCTATCTATCTACCTACCTACCTACCTATCTGTATCTATCAATCTACCTACCTACCTATCTCTATCTATCTCTCTACCTACCTACCTACCTATCTCTATCTATCTACCTACCTACCTACCTATCTGTATCTATCTATCTACCTACCTATCTGTATCTATCTATCTACCTACCTACCTATCTCTATCTATCTATCTACCTACCTACCTATCTGTCTCTATCAATCTATCTACCTATCTATCTCTATCTATCTATCTACCTACCTACCTATCTCTATCTACCTACCTACCTACCTACCTATCTCTATCTATCAATCTACCTACCTACCTATCTGTATCTATCTACCTACCTACCTACCTATCTGTATCTATCAATCTACCTACCTACCTATCTCTATCTATCTATCTACCTACCTACCTATCTATATTTATCTATCTACCTACCTACCTATCTGTATCTATCTATCTACCTACCTACCTATCTCTATCTATCTACCTACCTACCTACCTATCTGTATCTATCTACCTACCTACCTATCTGTATCTATCAATCTACCTACCTACCTATCTCTATCTATCTACCTACCTACCTATCTGTCTCTATCAATCTACCTACCTATCTATCTCTATCTATCTATCTACCTACCTACCTATCTGTATCTATCAATCTACCTACCTACCTATCTGTATCTATCTATCTACCTACCTACCTATCTCTATCTATCTATCTAACTTCCTACCTATCTGTATCTACCTACCTACCTAACTATCTCTATCTATCTACCTACCTACCTATCTTTATCTATCTATCTATCTATCTATGTATCTACCTACCTACCTATCTCTATCTATCTACCTACCTACCTACCTATCTTTATCTATCTATCTATCTATCTATCTATCTATCTATCTATCTATCTATCTATCTATCTATCTATCTATCTATCTATCTATCTATCTACCTACCTACCTACCTACCTACCTACCTACCTACCTATCTGTATCTATCAATCTACCTACCTACCTATCTCTATCTATCTATCTACCTACCTACCTATCTCTATCTATCTACCTACCTACCTACCTATCTCTATCTATCTATCTACCTACCTACCTATCTCTATCTATCAATCTACCAACCTACCTATCTGTATCTATCTACCTACCTACGTACCTATCTGTATCTATCAATCTACCTACCTACCTATCTCTATCTATCTATCTACCTACCTACCTATCTGTATTTATCTATCTACCTACCTACCTATCTGTATCTATCTATCTACCTACCTACCTATCTCTATCTATCTATCTACCTACCTACCTATCTGTATCTATCTACCTACCTACCTATCTGTATCTATCAATCTACCTACCTACCTATCTCTATCTATCTACCTACCTAACTATCTGTCTCTATCAATCTACCTACCTATCTATCTCTATCTATCTATCTACCTACCTACCTATCTGTATCTATCAATCTATCTATCTACCTATCTGTATCTATCAATCAACCTACCTACCTATCTCTATCTATCTATCTACCTACCTACCTATCTGTATCTATCTACCTACCTACCTATCTCTATCTATCTATCTAACTTCCTACCTATCTGTATCTACCTACCTACCTAACTATCTCTATCTACCTACCTACCTACCTATCTTTATCTATCTATCTATCTATCTATCTATCTATCTATCTATCTATCTATCTATCTATCTATCTATCTATCTATGTATCTACCTACCTACCTATCTGTATCTATCTATCTACCTACCTACCTATCTCTATCTACCTACCTACCTACCTACCTATATCTATCTATCTATCTATCTATCTATCTATCTATCTATCTATCTATCTATCTATCTATCTATCTATCTATCTATCTATCTACCTACCTACCTACCTATCTCTATCTATCTATCTACCTACCTACCTATCTCTATCTAACTACCTACCTACCTACCTATCTCTATCTACCTACCTACCTATCTATCTGTATCTATCTATCTATCTATCTATCTATCTATCTATCTATCTATCTATCTATCTATCTATCTATCTATCTATCTATCTACCTACCTACCTACCTACCTACCTACCTATCTGTATCTATCTATCTATCTATCTATCTATCTATCTATCTATCTATCTATCTATCTATCTACCTACCTACCTACCTACCTATCTGTATCTATCTATCTACCTACCTACCTATCTGTATCTATCTACCTACCTACCTATCTGTATCTATTTATCTACCTACATACATATCTCTATCTATCTATCGACCTACCTACCTATCTCTATCTATCTATCTATCTACCTACCTACCTATCTGTATCTATCTACCTACCTACCTACCTATCTGTATCTATCTATCTACCTACATACCTATCTCTATCTATCTACCTACCTAGCTACCTATCTCTATCTATCTATCTACCTACCTACCTACCTATCTCTTTCTATCTATCTACCTACCTACCTATCTCTATCTATCTACCTACCTACCTACCTACCTATCTTTATCTATCTATCTCTATCTATCTATCTATCTATCTATCTATCTATCTATCTATCTATCTATCTATCTATCTATCTATCTATCTACCTACCTATCTGTATCTATCAATCTACCTACCTACCTATCTTTATCTATCTATCTATCTATCTATCTATCTATCTATCTATCTATCTATCTATCTATCTATCTATCTATCTATCTATCTATCTATCTATCTATCTACCTACCTACCTATCTGTATCTATCTATCTACCTACCTACCTATCTGTATCTATCAATCTACCTACCTTCCTATCTCTATCTATCTCTCTACCTACCTACCTATCTCTATCTATCTACCTACCTACCTACCTATCTGTATCTATCTATCTACCTACCTACCTATCTGTATCTATCTATCTACCTACCTACCTATCTCTATCTATCTATCTACCTACCTACCTATCTGTCTCTATCAATATATCTACCTATCTATCTCTATCTATCTATCTACCTACCTACCTATCTCTATCTACCTACCTACCTACCTACCTACCTATCTCTATCTATCTATCTACCTACCTACCTATCTGTATCTATCTACCTACCTACCTACCTATCTGTATCTATCAATCTACCTACCTACCTATCTCTATCTATCTATCTACCTACCTACCTATCTATATTTATCTATCTACCTACCTACCTATCTGTATCTATCTATCTACCTACCTACCTATCTCTATCTATCTACCTACCTACCTACCTATCTGTATCTATCTACCTACCTACCTATCTGTATCTATCAATCTACCTACCTACCTATCTCTATCTATCTACCTACCTACCTATCTGTCTCTATCAATCTACCTACCTATCTATCTCTATCTATCTATCTACCTACCTACCTATCTGTATCTATCAATCTACCTACCTACCTATCTGTATCTATCTATCTACCTACCTACCTATCTCTATCTATCTATCTAACTTCCTACCTATCTGTATCTACCTACCTACCTAACTATCTCTATCTATCTACCTACCTACCTATCTTTATCTATCTATCTATCTATCTATGTATCTACCTACCTACCTATCTCTATCTATCTACCTACCTACCTACCTATCTTTATCTATCTATCTATCTATCTATCTATCTATCTATCTATCTATCTATCTATCTATCTATCTATCTACCTACCTACCTACCTACCTACCTACCTACCTACCTACCTACCTATCTGTATCTATCAATCTACCTACCTACCTATCTCTATCTATCTATCTACCTACCTACCTATCTCTATCTATCTACCTACCTACCTACCTATCTCTATCTATCTATCTACCTACCTACCTATCTCTATCTATCAATCTACCAACCTACCTATCTGTATCTATCTACCTACCTACGTACCTATCTGTATCTATCAATCTACCTACCTACCTATCTCTATCTATCTATCTACCTACCTACCTATCTGTATTTATCTATCTACCTACCTACCTATCTGTATCTATCTATCTACCTACCTACCTATCTCTATCTATCTATCTATCTACCTACCTACCTATCTGTATCTATCTACCTACCTACCTATCTGTATCTATCAATCTACCTACCTACCTATCTCTATCTATCTACCTACCTACCTATCTGTCTCTATCAATCTACCTACCTATCTATCTCTATCTATCTATCTACCTACCTACCTATCTGTATCTATCAATCTATCTATCTACCTATCTGTATCTATCAATCAACCTACCTACCTATCTCTATCTATCTATCTACCTACCTACCTATCTGTATCTATCTACCTACCTACCTATCTCTATCTATCTATCTAACTTCCTACCTATCTGTATCTACCTACCTACCTAACTATCTCTATCTACCTACCTACCTACCTATCTTTATCTATCTATCTATCTATCTATCTATCTATCTATCTATCTATCTATCTATCTATCTATCTATCTATCTATGTATCTACCTACCTACCTATCTGTATCTATCTATCTACCTACCTACCTATCTCTATCTACCTACCTACCTACCTACCTATATCTATCTATCTATCTATCTATCTATCTATCTATCTATCTATCTATCTATCTATCTATCTATCTATCTATCTATCTACCTACCTACCTATCTCTATCTATCTATCTACCTACCTACCTATCTCTATCTAACTACCTACCTACCTACCTATCTCTATCTACCTACCTACCTACCTATCTGTATCTATCTATCTATCTATCTATCTATCTATCTATCTATCTATCTATCTATCTATCTATCTACCTACCTACCTACCTACCTACCTATCTGTATCTATCTATCTATCTATCTATCTATCTATCTATCTATCTATCTATCTATCTATCTATCTATCTATCTATCTATCTACCTACCTACCTACCTACCTACCTACCTATCTGTATCTATCTATCTACCTACCTACCTATCTGTATCTATCTACCTACCTACCTATCTGTATCTATTTATCTACCTACATACATATCTCTATCTATCTATCGACCTACCTACCTATCTCTATCTATCTATCTATCTACCTACCTACCTATCTGTATCTATCTACCTACCTACCTACCTATCTGTATCTATCTATCTACCTACATACCTATCTCTATCTATCTACCTACCTAGCTACCTATCTCTATCTATCTATCTACCTACCTACCTACCTATCTCTTTCTATCTATCTACCTACCTACCTATCTCTATCTATCTACCTACCTACCTACCTACCTATCTTTATCTATCTATCTCTATCTATCTATCTATCTATCTATCTATCTATCTATCTATCTATCTATCTATCTATCTATCTATCTATCTATCTATCTATCTATCTACCTACCTATCTGTATCTATCAATCTACCTACCTACCTATCTTTATCTATCTATCTATCTATCTATCTATCTATCTATCTATCTATCTATCTATCTATCTATCTATCTATCTATCTATCTACCTACCTACCTATCTGTATCTATCTATCTACCTACCTACCTATCTGTATCTATCAATCTACCTACCTTCCTATCTCTATCTATCTCTCTACCTACCTACCTATCTCTATCTATCTACCTACCTACCTACCTATCTGTATCTATCTATCTACCTACCTACCTATCTGTATCTATCTATCTACCTACCTACCTATCTCTATCTATCTATCTACCTACCTACCTATCTGTCTCTATCAATATATCTACCTATCTATCTCTATCTATCTATCTACCTACCTACCTATCTCTATCTACCTACCTACCTACCTACCTACCTATCTCTATCTATCTATCTACCTACCTACCTATCTGTATCTATCTACCTACCTACCTACCTATCTGTATCTATCAATCTACCTACCTACCTATCTCTATCTATCTATCTACCTACCTACCTATCTGTATTTATCTATCTACCTACCTACCTATCTGTATCTATCTATCTACCTACCTACCTATCTCTATCTATCTATCTACCTACCTACCTATCTGTATCTATCTACCTACCTACCTATCTGTATCTATCAATCTACCTACCTACCTATCTCTATCTATCTACCTACCTACCTATCTGTCTCTATCAATCTACCTACCTATCTATCTCTATCTATCTATCTATCTACCTACCTACCTATCTGTATCTATCAATCTACCTACCTACCTATCTGTATCTATCTATCTACCTACCTACCTACCTCTATCTATCTAACTTCCTACCTATCTGTATCTACCTACCTACCTAACTATCTCTATCTATCTACCTACCTACCTACCTATCTTTATCTATCTATCTATCTATCTATCTATCTATCTATCTATCTATCTATCTATCTATCTATCTATGTATCTACCTACCTACCTATCTGTATCTATCTATCTACCTACCTACCTATCTCTATCTACCTACCTACCTACCTACCTATATCTATCTATCTATCTATCTACCTACCTACCTATCTGTATCTATCAATCTACCTACCTACCTATCTCTATCTATCTCTCTACCTACCTACCTATCTCTATCTATCTACCTACCTACCTACCTATCTGTATCTATCTATCTACCTACCTATCTGTATCTATCTATCTACCTACCTACCTATCTCTATCTATCTATCTACCTACCTACCTATCTGTCTCTATCAATCTATCTACCTATCTATCTCTATCTATCTATCTACCTACCTACCTATCTCTATCTATCTACCTACCTACCTACCTATCTCTATCTATCAATCTACCTACCTACCTATCTGTATCTATCTACCTACCTACCTACCTATCTGTATCTATCAATCTACCTACCTACCTATCTCTATCTATCTATCTACCTACCTACCTATCTGTATCTATCTATCTACCTACCTACCTACCTCTATCTATCTAACTTCCTACCTATCTGTATCTACCTACCTACCTAACTATCTCTATCTATCTACCTACCTACCTATCTTTATCTATCTATCTATCTATCTATGTATCTACCTACCTACCTATCTCTATCTATCTACCTACCTACCGATCTTTATCTATCTATCTATCTATCTATCTATCTATCTATCTATCTATCTATCTATCTATCTATCTATCTATCTATCTATCTATCTATCTATCTACCTACCTACCTACCTACCTACCTACCTACCTATCTGTATCTATCAATCTACCTACCTACCTATCTCTATCTATCTATCTACCTACCTACCTATCTCTATCTATCTACCTACCTACCTACCTATCTCTATCTATCTATCTACCTACCTACCTATCTCTATCTATCAATCTACCAACCTACCTATCTGTATCTATCTACCTACCTACGTACCTATCTGTATCTATCAATCTACCTACCTACCTATCTCTATCTATCTATCTACCTACCTACCTATCTGTATTTATCTATCTACCTACCTACCTATCTGTATCTATCTATCTACCTACCTACCTATCTCTATCTATCTATCTATCTACCTACCTACCTATCTGTATCTATCTACCTACCTACCTATCTGTATCTATCAATCTACCTACCTACCTATCTCTATCTATCTACCTACCTACCTATCTGTCTCTATCAATCTACCTACCTATCTATCTCTATCTATCTATCTACCTACCTACCTATCTGTATCTATCAATCTATCTATCTACCTATCTGTATCTATCAATCAACCTACCTACCTATCTCTATCTATCTATCTACCTACCTACCTATCTGTATCTATCTACCTACCTACCTATCTCTATCTATCTATCTAACTTCCTACCTATCTGTATCTACCTACCTACCTAACTATCTCTATCTACCTACCTACCTACCTACCTATCTTTATCTATCTATCTATCTATCTATCTATCTATCTATCTATCTATCTATCTATCTATCTATCTATGTATCTACCTACCTACCTATCTGTATCTATCTATCTACCTACCTACCTATCTCTATCTACCTACCTACCTACCTCCCTATATCTATCTATCTATCTATCTATCTATCTATCTATCTATCTATCTATCTATCTATCTATCTACCTACCTACCTATCTCTATCTATCTATCTACCTACCTACCTATCTCTATCTAACTACCTACCTACCTACCTATCTCTATCTACCTACCTACCTACCTATCTGTATCTATCTATCTATCTATCTATCTATCTATCTATCTATCTATCTATCTATCTATCTATCTACCTACCTACCTACCTACCTACCTACCTATCTGTATCTATCTATCTATCTATCTATCTATCTATCTATCTATCTATCTATCTATCTATCTATCTACCTACCTACCTACCTACCTACCTACCTACCTATCTGTATCTATCTATCTACCTACCTACCTATCTGTATCTATCTACCTACCTACCTATCTGTATCTATTTATCTACCTACATACATATCTCTATCTATCTATCGACCTACCTACCTATCTCTATCTATCTATCTATCTACCTACCTACCTATCTGTATCTATCTACCTACCTACCTACCTATCTGTATCTATCTATCTACCTACATACCTATCTCTATCTATCTACCTACCTAGCTACCTATCTCTATCTATCTATCTACCTACCTACCTACCTATCTCTTTCTATCTATCTACCTACCTACCTATCTCTATCTATCTACCTACCTACCTACCTACCTATCTTTATCTATCTATCTCTATCTATCTATCTATCTATCTATCTATCTATCTATCTATCTATCTATCTATCTATCTATCTATCTATCTATCTATCTACCTACCTATCTGTATCTATCAATCTACCTACCTACCTATCTTTATCTATCTATCTATCTATCTATCTATCTATCTACCTACCTATCTGTATCTATCTATCTACCTACCTACCTATCTGTATCTATCAATCTACCTACCTTCCTATCTCTATCTATCTCTCTACCTACCTACCTATCTCTATCTATCTACCTACCTACCTACCTATCTGTATCTATCTATCTACCTACCTACCTATCTGTATCTATCTATCTACCTACCTACCTATCTCTATCTATCTATCTACCTACCTACCTATCTGTCTCTATCAATATATCTACCTATCTATCTCTATCTATCTATCTACCTACCTACCTATCTCTATCTACCTACCTACCTACCTACCTACCTATCTCTATCTATCTATCTACCTACCTACCTATCTGTATCTATCTACCTACCTACCTACCTATCTGTATCTATCAATCTACCTACCTACCTATCTCTATCTATCTATCTACCTACCTACCTATCTGTATTTATCTATCTACCTACCTACCTATCTGTATCTATCTATCTACCTACCTACCTATCTCTATCTATCTATCTACCTACCTACCTATCTGTATCTATCTACCTACCTACCTATCTGTATCTATCAATCTACCTACCTACCTATCTCTATCTATCTACCTACCTACCTATCTGTCTCTATCAATCTACCTACCTATCTATCTCTATCTATCTATCTATCTACCTACCTACCTATCTGTATCTATCAATCTACCTACCTACCTATCTGTATCTATCTATCTACCTACCTACCTACCTCTATCTATCTAACTTCCTACCTATCTGTATCTACCTACCTACCTAACTATCTCTATCTATCTACCTACCTACCTACCTATCTTTATCTATCTATCTATCTATCTATCTATCTATCTATCTATCTATCTATCTATCTATGTATCTACCTACCTACCTATCTGTATCTATCTATCTACCTACCTACCTATCTCTATCTACCTACCTACCTACCTACCTATATCTATCTATCTATCTATCTATCTACCTACCTACCTATCTGTATCTATCAATCTACCTACCTACCTATCTCTATCTATCTCTCTACCTACCTACCTATCTCTATCTATCTACCTACCTACCTACCTATCTGTATCTATCTATCTACCTACCTATCTGTATCTATCTATCTACCTACCTACCTATCTCTATCTATCTATCTACCTACCTACCTATCTGTCTCTATCAATCTATCTACCTATCTATCTCTATCTATCTATCTACCTACCTACCTATCTCTATCTATCTACCTACCTACCTACCTATCTCTATCTATCAATCTACCTACCTACCTATCTGTATCTATCTACCTACCTACCTACCTATCTGTATCTATCAATCTACCTACCTACCTATCTCTATCTATCTATCTACCTACCTACCTATCTGTATCTATCTATCTACCTACCTACCTACCTCTATCTATCTAACTTCCTACCTATCTGTATCTACCTACCTACCTAACTATCTCTATCTATCTACCTACCTACCTACCTATCTTTATCTATCTATCTATCTATCTATCTATCTATCTATCTATCTATCTATCTATCTATCTATCTATCTATCTATGTATCTACCTACCTACCTATCTGTATCTATCTATCTACCTACCTACCTATCTCTATCTACCTACCTACCTACCTACCTATATCTATCTATCTATCTATCTATCTATCTACCTACCTACCTATCTGTATCTATCAATCTACCTACCTACCTATCTCTATCTATCTCTCTACCTACCTACCTACCTATCTCTATCTATCTACCTACCTACCTACCTATCTGTATCTATCTATCTACCTACCTATCTGTATCTATCTATCTACCTACCTACCTATCTCTATCTATCTATCTACCTACCTACCTATCTGTCTCTATCAATCTATCTACCTATCTATCTCTATCTATCTATCTACCTACCTACCTATCTCTATCTACCTACCTACCTACCTACCTATCTCTATCTATCAATCTACCTACCTACCTATCTGTATCTATCTACCTACCTACCTACCTATCTGTATCTATCAATCTACCTACCTACCTATCTCTATCTATCTATCTACCTACCTACCTATCTATATTTATCTATCTACCTACCTACCTATCTGTATCTATCTATCTACCTACCTACCTATCTCTATCTATCTACCTACCTACCTACCTATCTGTATCTATCTACCTACCTACCTATCTGTATTTATCTATCTACCTACCTACCTATCTGTATCTATCTACCTACCTACCTATCTCTATCTATCTATCTACCTACCTACCTATCTGTATCTATCTACCTACCTACCTATCTCTATCTATCTATCTACCTACCTACCTATCTGTATCTATCTACCTACCTACCTATCTGTATCTATCAATCTACCTACCTACCTATCTCTATCTATCTACCTACCTACCTATCTGTCTCTATCAATCTACCTACCTATCTATCTCTATCTATCTATCTATCTATCTACCTACCTACCTATCTGTATCTATCAATCTACCTACCTACCGGGGCTTCCGGTGGATCTGCGTTGGGCGATGGCGGCTACTTTGTAGCCGTCCTCCTGGGTAAGTGTAATGAACCGCTATGAACAGCAGACTTCAGCTGTTCAGCGGTTCAAAATCCCCCTCCCGGGCAAAGGGGGGGGCAGAGGGTAGTCTGAATAGTGGTAGAGCCTCTTATGTACCCCCAATTTTCCTTTTTTGGGGGTGATAGAGTGCTCCCACGGAGTTCAGACTGTCTCCGCTTCCCAGCTGCTTTTGTCCTTGGGACAAAACAAGCCCTCGCAGCCACCTCCGCGTTTAAAGTGATCTAGTGAGTTTTTTTTAAGAAGCGGACAGGGTTGTTTAGAGGATTTATTTTTTTTGCTTTCTTTGACTTTATATGTATTTTAAATTTAAAGGTTTATTCTTTTGTTATAGTCTTTCTTTTTATTTTTTGCTTTTTGCTGAAAGGGAAAGTAAAATGGCGATCGGCAGACTTTCTAGCGTTTTTTTTTTTTCGGGAAGCTAGAATGGCGATCGGCTTTTTTACCTTCTCTTTTTTTTCTTTCTTCTTTTTAAGGATTGGATGGATTTTAGAGTATTATTAATTTTTGTTGTTTAATTTTCTAAACATTATTGCTTTGGTCTGATTCTTTGTTTTGCTTTTTGTATTTCTAAAAGGCAGGCATTTTGGTTTTCCCCCCCCCCTCTTTTTTTTTTTCATTTTAACGATTGGAGTGTATATTCTAATTTTTTTATTGATTTATTTTTCGCCTTCTTTGACTTTATTTTAAATCCAAAGGTTTATTGTTTTGTTTATAGTCCTTTTTTTCCACTATTTGCTTTTTTGTTGAAAGAGAAAGTAAATGGCGATCGGGAGACCTTCTAGCGTTTTTTTTTTTTTTTTTTGGTAGCTAGAGTGCCGATCGGCTTTTTTTTACTTTCTCCCTTTTTTTTCTTTTTAATGAATTGGATGGATTTTAGAAGTATTATTATTGTTTTGGTTTGATTTGTTGCTTTGTCTTTTGTATTTTTAAAGGGCAGGCATTCTGGTTTTGGTCTGATTCTTTGTTTTGCTTTTTGTATTTTTAAAAGGCAGGCATTTTGGTTTCCCTCCTCCCCCCCTTTTTTTTCTCTCACTTTAACGATTGGAGTGTATATTTTAATTTTTTGTTTTGGTTTGATTTGTGGTTTTGTCTCTTGTATTTTTAAAGGGCAGGCATTCTGGTTTTTTCCCTCCCCTTTTCCCTTTTTTTTTTTCATTTTAATGATTGGAGTGTATATCTTAATTTCTTTTATTTTTTTTCTTCTTTTCTAACTCCCTCTTTTTTATTTTTATTTTTTTCTCATTATTTTAAAGATTTTCTTTTGAGGGAGTTATGATTTTCTTTTGAAGGAATTTTTGTAATTTTTAAGAAGGAGTAAAGTTTTTTTTTTTAAGATGGCTCCAAAGCGTCCAGTGAATTTCACAGTTCCTAAATCTTCTGTGGCCCAGCCAACAACTGTGAAGGATATGCAACAAATGATGGGAAATTTTACAATTCAAATTAGAGCAGAAATGAAAAAGATTTTGGAAGAAAATAATAAGATTTTGAGGCAAGACATAGTTTTGGCTCTAAAAGGAGTTGCTTCTGTTCTTGAAAAGTTGAATTCCCATGTGGAAGAAGTAGCTGAAAAAGTGGAATTAATGGAGGGGAAAATTGAAAGTATGGAAAAAGAAATGGAAAACGAGATTCTTATGCTTCAATATGGTCAAATGGAATACGCCTTAAGAATTAGGGGCTTGGAAGAGTCCTTGCAGGAAGATCTGAAAGAAATGGTTGCAAAGAACTTTGCTGTAATTTTGAATAAAGAAAAAGAAGGAATACTTAGTGAAATTGAAAAACTATTTAGAGTTAATTCTGCGGTGGCAGTACAAAAGAATTTGCCAAGAGATGTGGTAATTTACTTTGGGAAGAAATCTTTACGCAATGAAATTATACAAGCTTTTTATAAGAAGAGATTTCAAATTGCTTCACAAGATGTTATAATTTTAAAGGAGATCCCATCAAAAATTTTAAGAAGAAGAAAGGAGTTTGCCTTTTTAGCAAATGAACTTAAAATGAGACGAATTTCGTTTAGATGGGATGTTCCGATTGGAATGGTGGTGAATTACCTGGGAATATGTTACAGACTTAATACTGTTTCTCAAGCAAAAGATTTTTATACTTCAGTATTGGGGGCATGTCCATCTCCATCTATTAAGTTCAAGACTTTGGAAGAAATGGATGTAGAATTACAGTTTGAAGACTCTAAAATTGGGCAACCCCTGTTTAAGAGATCTCAACATGTTCAGATTGAGGAGCAGGAGACAACTTGTGTAGCACAAAACTGTAAAGAAAAGCAGCAACTGAAGAAGAGTAATGAAATTTCACACCTAGTGATTGCTGAATCTGCGGGAGAAGTAAGACCTATAAATCCTTTGGAGCAATCTTCAAGGATGGAAGGGTCACCTGAGACGAAAAAGGGGAAATTTCAGCCTGAGGGGCGTCAACAAGTTGAGAGGAAGGGGCAGAGGAAAATCTGTGCAACATATAATTGTAAAGAAAAAGACCAACAGAACAAGGAGCTTAAGGAATCCCCACATGTACTGGCTTCTGAGTCGTTGGGAGACTCAGAAAATTTGGAGCAGCTTTTGAGGACAGATCCTAAAGCATTTGTTTTAAGCTTTATAACGAAAATGGATAATCGAGGCTGACAATAATAATATCAGTATGATAATGAATGGAGAATCAAAATGGACAATTGAGATTGATAAGGACTGGGTTTTTTGTGGTTGCAACTTGTTATTGATGAAGATTTGAATATCTATTGTGTTTATGGTGGATGGAATTTGTTATAGTGTCTACTTTGGATGGAATCTGATAAGATTTAAATGAGTATAAAGGTGTCTTGTTTTTTTTTTTTCTTTTTTTAAGTTTTAAGTAATGTATAAATTTGTGTTCTGGGGGAGTTTATGAAAATGATAATAATATTTATGATATTAGAAGGATTGGAGTATATTACAATGTGTTTAGTGTTTGGGTGGGGTTTTTAATGTTTAAAGTTTTAAGTAATGTTTAGATTTGTGTTTTTGATTGACTATAATTTGTTTGTTTTAATGTTTCAAGTTCTGATTGTTTAAATTTGTGTTTTGGAGGGACTATAACTTGTTTAACTAAATGTATTTAGATTTGCTTATGATTTATGCTAGACTTTATATGGTAGTTATAGATGTTTAAAGAAAGCAGTGCTTAAAATTGTGTCTTGGAAGAAACTTATGTAGAAGGATGGATAATATTATAAGTAAGATTAGAAGATTTTTAGAGTATATTATAATGTGTTTATTATTATTTTCTAGAAATAATTCATTTAATTTAAGGTACTTAGGATTGTTTAGGATTTATAGGTGTCTTAAGTTTTATATGTGTTTTAAGTTCTTTTTCTTTTTTTTCTTTTGAAACATTTTGGATAAGCCTGTAATCAACTCTGGGAGGTTCAGGGGAGGGTTAGGGAGGTTTGGGGAGTTGGGGGAGGGTATGGGTGGGTGGGCGGGTTTGGGGAGGGGATTTATTTTGTAAAATGTTAAAAATTCTCAATAATAAAAAAAAATCTACCTACCTACCTATCTGTATTTATCTACCTACCTACCTACCTATCTGTATCTATCTATCTATCTACCTACCTACCTATCTCTATCTATCTATCTACCTACCTACCTATCTCTATCTATCTATCTACCTACCTACCTATCTGTATCTATCTACCTACCTACCTATCTGTATCTATCAATCTACCTACCTACCTATCTCTATCTATCTACCTACCTACCTATCTGTCTCTATCAATCTACCTACCTATCTATCTCTATCTATCTATCTACCTACCTACCTATCTGTATCTATCAATCTACCTATCTACCTATCTGTATCTATCAATCTACCTACCTACCTATCTCTATCTATCTATCTACCTACCTACCTATCTGTATCTATCTACCTACCTACCTATCTCTATCTATCTATCTATCTAACTTCCTACCTATCTGTATCTACCTACCTACCTAACTATCTCTATCTATCTACCTACCTACCTACCTATCTTTATCTATCTATCTATCTATCTATCTATCTATCTATCTATCTATCTATCTATGTATCTACCTACCTACCTATCTGTATCTATCTATCTACCTACTTACCTATCTCTATCTACCTACCTACCTACCTACCTATATCTATCTATCTATCTACCTACCTACCTATCTGTCTCTATCAATCTATCTACCTATCTATCTCTATCTATCTATCTATCTACCTACCTACCTATCTCTATTTACCTACCTACCTACCTACCTATCTCTATCTATCTATCTACCTACCTACCTATCTCTATCTATCAATCTACCTACCTACCTATCTGTATCTATCTACCTACCTACCTACCTATCTGTATCTATCAATCTACCTACCTACCTATCTCTATCTATCTATCTACCTACCTACCTATCTGTATTTATCTATCTACCTACCTACCTATCTGTATCTATCTATCTACCTACCTACCTATCTCTATCTATCTATCTACCTACCTACCTATCTGTATCTATCTACCTACCTACCTATCTGTATCTATCAATCTACCTACCTACCTATCTCTATCTATCTACCTACCTACCTATCTGTCTCTATCAATCTACCTACCTATCTATCTCTATCTATCTATCTATCTACCTACCTACCTATCTGTATCTATCAATCTACCTACCTACCTATCTGTATCTATCTATCTACCTACCTACCTATCTCTATCTATCTATCTAACTTCCTACCTATCTGTATCTACCTACCTACCTAACTATCTCTATCTATCTACCTACCTACCTACCTATCTTTATCTATCTATCTATCTATCTATCTATCTATCTATCTATCTATCTATCTACCTACCTACCTATCTGTATCTATCTATCTACCTACCTACCTATCTCTATCTACCTACCTACCTACCTACCTATATCTATCTATCTATCTATCTACCTACCTACCTATCTGTATCTATCAATCTACCTACCTACCTATCTCTATCTATCTCTCTACCTACCTACCTATCTCTATCTATCTACCTACCTACCTACCTATCTGTATCTATCTATCTACCTACCTACCTATCTGTATCTATCTATCTACCTACCTACCTATCTCTATCTATCTATCTACCTACCTACCTATCTGTCTCTATCAATCTATCTACCTATCTATCTCTATCTATCTATCTATCTACCTACCTACCTATCTCTATCTATCTACCTACCTACCTACCTACCTATCTCTATCTATCAATCTACCTACCTACCTATCTGTATCTATCTACCTACCTACCTACCTATCTGTATCTATAAATCTACCTACCTACCTATCTCTATCTATCTATCTACCTACCTACCTATCTGTATTTATCTATCTATCCACCTACCTATCTGTATCTATCTATCTATCTACCTACCTACCTATCTCTATCTATCTATCTACCTACCTACCTATCTGTATCTATCTACCTACCTACCTATCTGTATCTATCAATCTACCTACCTACCTATCTCTATCTATCTACCTACCTACCTATCTGTCTCTATCAATCTACCTACCTATCTATCTCTATCTATCTATCTACCTACCTACCTATCTGTATCTATCAATCTACCTATCTACCTATCTGTATCTATCAATCTACCTACCTACCTATCTCTATCTATCTA
>JAKSXO010000037.1:5132026-5137026 GCA_024509115.1 Crotalus helleri | reverse complement strand
CTATCTGTATCTATCTATCTACCTACCTACCTATCTCTATCTATCAATCTACCTACCTACCTATCTGTATCTATCTATCTACCTACCTACCTGTCTGTATCTATCAATCTACCTACCTACCTATCTCTATCTATCTATCTACCTACCTACCTATCTGTATTTATCTATCTACCTACCTACCTATCTGTATCTATCTATCTACCTACCTACCTATCTCTATCTATCTACCTACCTACCTATCTGTATCTATCTACCTACCTACCTATCTGTATCTATCAATCTACCTACCTACCTATCTCTATCTATCAATCTACCTACCTACCTATCTGTATCTATCTATCTACCTACCTACCTATCTCTATCTATCTATCTAACTTCCTACCTATCTGTATCTACCTTCCAATTATCTCTATCTATCTACCTACCTACCTATCTTTATCTATCTATCTATCTATGTATCTACCTTCCTACCTATCTGTATCTATCTATCTACCTACCTACCTATCTGTATCTATCTACCTACCTACCTATCTGTATCTATCTATCTACCTACATACCTATCTCTATCTATCTACCTACCTAGCTACCTATCTCTATCTATCTATCTACCTACCTATCTGTATCTATCTACCTACCTACCTATCTGTATCTATCTATCTATCTACCTACATACCTATCTCTATCTATCTATCGACCTACCTACCTATCTCTATCTATCTATCTACCTACCTACCTATCTGTATCTATCTACCTACCTACCTATCTGTATCTATCTATCTACCTACATACCTATCTCTATCTATCTACCTACCTAGCTACCTATCTCTATCTATCTATCTACCTACCTACCTACATACCTACCTACCTATCTCTTTCTATCTATCTACCTACCTACCTAGCTCTATCTATCTACCTACCTACCTACCTATCTGTATCTATCTATCTACCTACCTACCTATCTCTATCTATCTATCTAACTTCCTACCTATCTGTATCTACCTTCCAATTATCTCTATCTATCTACCTACCTACCTATCTTTATCTATCTATCTATCTATGTATCTACCTACCTACCTATCTGTATCTATCTATCTACCTACCTACCTATCTGTATCTATCTACCTACCTACCTATCTGTATCTATCTATCTACCTACATACCTATCTCTATCTATCTACCTACCTAGCTACCTATCTCTATCTATCTATCTACCTACCTATCTGTATCTATCTACCTACCTACCTATCTGTATCTATCTATCTATCTACCTACATACCTATCTCTATCTATCTATCGACCTACCTACCTATCTCTATCTATCTATCTACCTACCTACCTATCTGTATCTATCTACCTACCTACCTATCTGTATCTATCTATCTACCTACATACCTATCTCTATCTATCTACCTACCTAGCTACCTATCTCTATCTATCTATCTACCTACCTACCTACATACCTACCTACCTATCTCTTTCTATCTATCTACCTACCTACCTATCTCTATCTATCTACCTACCTACCTACCTATCTTTATCTATCTATCTATCTATCTGTCTATCTATCTATCTATCTATCTATCTATCTATCTATCTATCTATCTATCTATCTATCTATCTATCTATCTATCTATCTATCTATCTATCTATCTACCTACCTACCTACCTACCTATCTGTATCTATCAATCTACCTACCTACCTATCTTTATCTATCTATCTATCTATCTATCTATCTATCTATCTATCTATCTATCTATCTATCTATCTATCTATCTATCTACCTACCTACCTACCTACCTATCTGTATCTATCTATCGACCTACCTACCTATCTGTATCTATCAATCTACCTACCTACCTATCTCTATCTATCTCTCTACCTACCTACCTATCTCTATCTATCTACCTATCTACCTACCTATCTGTATCTATCTATCTACCTACCTACCTATCTGTATCTATCAATCTACCTACGTACCTATCTGTATCTATCAATCTACCTACCTACCTATCTCTATCTATCTCTCTACCTACCTACCTATCTCTATCTATCTAACTAGCTACCTACCTACCTATCTGTATCTATCTATCTACCTACCTACCTATCTGTATCTATCTATCTACCTACCTACATATCTCTATCTATCTATCTACCTACCTACCTACCTATCTCTATCTATCTATCTACCTACCTACCTATCTGTATCTATCTACCTACCTACCTATCTGTATCTATCTATCTACCTACATACCTATCTCTATCTATCTACCTACCTAGCTACCTATCTCTATCTATATATCTACCTACCTACCTACATACCTACCTACCTATCTCTTTCTATCTATCTACCTACCTACCTAGCTCTATCTATCTACCTACCTACCTACCTATCTGTATCTATCTATCTACCTACCTACCTATCTCTATCTATCTATCTAACTTCCTACCTATCTGTATCTACCTTCCAATTATCTCTATCTATCTACCTACCTACCTATCTTTATCTATCTATCTATCTATGTATCTACCTACCTACCTATCTGTATCTATCTATCTACCTACCTACCTATCTGTATCTATCTACCTACCTACCTATCTGTATCTATCTATCTACCTACATACCTATCTCTATCTATCTACCTACCTAGCTACCTATCTCTATCTATCTATCTACCTACCTATCTGTATCTATCTACCTACCTACCTATCTGTATCTATCTATCTATCTACCTACATACCTATCTCTATCTATCTATCGACCTACCTACCTATCTCTATCTATCTATCTACCTACCTACCTATCTGTATCTATCTACCTACCTACCTATCTGTATCTATCTATCTACCTACATACCTATCTCTATCTATCTACCTACCTAGCTACCTATCTCTATCTATCTATCTACCTACCTACCTACATACCTACCTACCTATCTCTTTCTATCTATCTACCTACCTACCTATCTCTATCTATCTACCTACCTACCTACCTATCTTTATCTATCTATCTATCTATCTATCTATCTATCTATCTATCTATCTATCTATCTATCTATCTATCTATCTATCTATCTATCTATCTATCTACCTACCTACCTATCTGTATCTATCAATCTACCTACCTACCTATCTTTATCTATCTATCTATCTATCTATCTATCTATCTACCTACCTACCTATCTGTATCTATCTATCGACCTACATACCTATCTCTATCTATCTACCTACCTAGCTACCTATCTCTATCTATCTATCTACCTACCTACCTACATACCTACCTACCTATCTCTTTCTATCTATCTACCTACCTACCTATCTCTGTCTATCTACCTACCTACCTACCTATCTTTATCTATCTATCTATCTATCTATCTATCTATCTATCTATCTATCTATCTATCTATCTATCTATCTACCTACCTATCTGTATCTATCTATCTACCTACCTACATATCTCTATCTATCTATCTACCTACCTACCTACCTATCTCTTTCTATCTATCTACCTACCTACCTATCTCTATCTATCTACCTACCTACCTACCTATCTTTATCTATCTATCTATCTATCTATCTATCTATCTATCTATCTATCTATCTATCTATCTATCTATCTATCTATCTATCTATCAACCTACCTACCTACCTATCTGTATCTATCAATCTACCTACGTACCTATCTTTATCTATCTATCTATCTATCTATCTATCTATCTATCTATCTATCTATCTATCCATCTATCTATCTATCTATCAACCTACCTACCTACCTATCTGTATCTATCTACCTACCTACCTACCTATCTCTATCTATCAATCTACCTACCTACCTATCTCTATCTATCTCTCTACCTACCTACCTATCTCTATCTATCTACCTACCTACCTACCTACCTATCTGTATCTATCTATCTACCTACCTACCTATCTGTATCTTTCTATCTACCTACCTACCTATCTCTATCTATCTATCTACCTACCTACCTATCTGTCTCTATCAATCTATCTACCTATCTATCTCTATCTATCTATCTACCTACCTACCTATCTCTATCTATCTACCTACCTACCTACCTATCTCTATCTATCTATCTACCTACCTACCTATCTCTATCTATCAATCTACCTACCTACCTATCTGTATCTATCTACCTACCTACCTGTCTGTATCTATCAATCTACCTACCTACCTATCTCTATCTATCTATCTACCTACCTACCTATCTGTATCTATCTACCTACCTACCTATCTGTATCGATCAATCTACCTACCTACCTATCTCTGTCTATCTACCTACCTACCTATCTGTCTCTATCAATCTACCTACCTATCTATCTCTATCTATCTATCTACCTAGCTACCTATCTGTATCTATCAATCTACCTACCTACCTATCTGTATCTATCTATCTACCTACCTACCTATCTGTATCTATCTACCTACCTACCTATCTGTATCTATCAATCTACCTACCTACCTATCTCTATCTATCTACCTACCTACCTATCTGTCTCTATCAATCTACCTACCTATCGATCTCTATCTATCTATCTACCTACCTACCTATCTGTATCTATCAATCTACCTACCTACCTATCTGTATCTATCTATCTACCTACCTACCTATCTCTATCTATCTATCTAACTTCCTACCTATCTGTATCTACCTACCTACCTAATTATCTCTATCTATCTACCTACCTACCTATCTTTATCTATCTATCTATCTATCTATATATCTACCTACCTACCTACCTGTATCTATCTATCTACCTACCTACCTATCTGTATCTATCTACCTACCTACCTATCTGTATCTATCTATCTACCTACATACCTATCTCTATCTATCTACCTACCTAGCTACCTATCTCTATCTATCTATCTACCTACCTATCTGTATCTATCTACCTACCTACCTATCTGTCTCTATCAATCTATCTACCTATCTATCTCTATCTATCTACCTACCTACCTATCTCTATCTATCTACCTACC
>JAKSXO010000037.1:5074526-5127026 GCA_024509115.1 Crotalus helleri | reverse complement strand
CTACCTACCTATCTCTATCTATCTATCTACCTACCTACCTATCTGTCTCTATCAATCTATCTACCTATCTATCTCTATCTATCTATCTACCTACCTACCTATCTCTATCTATCTACCTACCTACCTACCTATCTCTATCTATCTATCTACCTACCTACCTATCTCTATCTATCAATCTACCTACCTACCTATCTGTATCTATCTACCTACCTACCTGTCTGTATCTATCAATCTACCTACCTACCTATCTCTATCTATCTATCTACCTACCTACCTATCTGTATCTATCTACCTACCTACCTATCTGTATCGATCAATCTACCTACCTACCTATCTCTGTCTATCTACCTACCTACCTATCTGTCTCTATCAATCTACCTACCTATCTATCTCTATCTATCTATCTACCTAGCTACCTATCTGTATCTATCAATCTACCTACCTACCTATCTGTATCTATCTATCTACCTACCTACCTATCTGTATCTATCTACCTACCTACCTATCTGTATCTATCAATCTACCTACCTACCTATCTCTATCTATCTACCTACCTACCTATCTGTCTCTATCAATCTACCTACCTATCGATCTCTATCTATCTATCTACCTACCTACCTATCTGTATCTATCAATCTACCTACCTACCTATCTGTATCTATCTATCTACCTACCTACCTATCTCTATCTATCTATCTAACTTCCTACCTATCTGTATCTACCTACCTACCTAATTATCTCTATCTATCTACCTACCTACCTATCTTTATCTATCTATCTATCTATCTATATATCTACCTACCTACCTACCTGTATCTATCTATCTACCTACCTACCTATCTGTATCTATCTACCTACCTACCTATCTGTATCTATCTATCTACCTACATACCTATCTCTATCTATCTACCTACCTAGCTACCTATCTCTATCTATCTATCTACCTACCTATCTGTATCTATCTACCTACCTACCTATCTGTCTCTATCAATCTATCTACCTATCTATCTCTATCTATCTATCTACCTACCTACCTATCTCTATCTATCTACCTACCTACCTACCTATCTCTATCTATCTATCTACCTACCTACCTATCTCTATCTATCAATCTACCTACCTACCTATCTGTATCTATCTATCTACCTACCTACCTATCTCTATCTATCAATCTACCTACCTACCTATCTGTATCTATCTATCTACCTACCTACCTGTCTGTATCTATCAATCTACCTACCTACCTATCTCTATCTATCTATCTACCTACCTACCTATCTGTATTTATCTATCTACCTACCTACCTATCTGTATCTATCTATCTACCTACCTACCTATCTCTATCTATCTACCTACCTACCTATCTGTATCTATCTACCTACCTACCTATCTGTATCTATCAATCTACCTACCTACCTATCTCTATCTATCAATCTACCTACCTACCTATCTGTATCTATCTATCTACCTACCTACCTATCTCTATCTATCTATCTAACTTCCTACCTATCTGTATCTACCTTCCAATTATCTCTATCTATCTACCTACCTACCTATCTTTATCTATCTATCTATCTATGTATCTACCTACCTACCTATCTGTATCTATCTATCTACCTACCTACCTATCTGTATCTATCTACCTACCTACCTATCTGTATCTATCTATCTACCTACATACCTATCTCTATCTATCTACCTACCTAGCTACCTATCTCTATCTATCTATCTACCTACCTATCTGTATCTATCTACCTACCTACCTATCTGTATCTATCTATCTATCTACCTACATACCTATCTCTATCTATCTATCGACCTACCTACCTATCTCTATCTATCTATCTACCTACCTACCTATCTGTATCTATCTACCTACCTACCTATCTGTATCTATCTATCTACCTACATACCTATCTCTATCTATCTACCTACCTAGCTACCTATCTCTATCTATCTATCTACCTACCTACCTACATACCTACCTACCTATCTCTTTCTATCTATCTACCTACCTACCTAGCTCTATCTATCTACCTACCTACCTACCTATCTGTATCTATCTATCTACCTACCTACCTATCTCTATCTATCTATCTAACTTCCTACCTATCTGTATCTACCTTCCAATTATCTCTATCTATCTACCTACCTACCTATCTTTATCTATCTATCTATCTATGTATCTACCTACCTACCTATCTGTATCTATCTATCTACCTACCTACCTATCTGTATCTATCTACCTACCTACCTATCTGTATCTATCTATCTACCTACATACCTATCTCTATCTATCTACCTACCTAGCTACCTATCTCTATCTATCTATCTACCTACCTATCTGTATCTATCTACCTACCTACCTATCTGTATCTATCTATCTATCTACCTACATACCTATCTCTATCTATCTATCGACCTACCTACCTATCTCTATCTATCTATCTACCTACCTACCTATCTGTATCTATCTACCTACCTACCTATCTGTATCTATCTATCTACCTACATACCTATCTCTATCTATCTACCTACCTAGCTACCTATCTCTATCTATCTATCTACCTACCTACCTACATACCTACCTACCTATCTCTTTCTATCTATCTACCTACCTACCTATCTCTATCTATCTACCTACCTACCTACCTATCTTTATCTATCTATCTATCTGTCTATCTATCTATCTATCTATCTATCTATCTATCTATCTATCTATCTATCTATCTATCTATCTATCTATCTACCTACCTACCTACCTACCTATCTGTATCTATCAATCTACCTACCTACCTATCTTTATCTATCTATCTACCTACCTACCTATCTGTATCTATCTACCTACCTACCTATCTGTATCTATCAATCTACCTACCTACCTATCTCTATCTATCTACCTACCTACCTATCTGTCTCTATCAATCTACCTACCTATCGATCTCTATCTATCTATCTATCTACCTACCTACCTATCTGTATCTATCAATCTACCTACCTACCTATCTGTATCTATCTATCTACCTACCTACCTATCTCTATCTATCTATCTAACTTCCTACCTATCTGTATCTACCTACCTACCTAATTATCTCTATCTATCTACCTACCTACCTATCTTTATCTATCTATCTATCTATCTATATATCTACCTACCTACCTACCTGTATCTATCTATCTACCTACCTACCTATCTGTATCTATCTACCTACCTACCTATCTGTATCTATCTATCTACCTACATACCTATCTCTATCTATCTACCTACCTAGCTACCTATCTCTATCTATCTATCTACCTACCTATCTGTATCTATCTACCTACCTACCTATCTGTATCTATCTATCTATCTACCTACATACCTATCTCTATCTATCTATCGACCTACCTACCTATCTCTATCTATCTATCTACCTACCTACCTATCTGTATCTATCTACCTACCTACCTATCTGTATCTATCTATCTACCTACATACCTATCTCTATCTATCTACCTACCTAGCTACCTATCTCTATCTATCTATCTACCTACCTACCTACATACCTACCTACCTATCTCTTTCTATCTATCTACCTACCTACCTATCTCTATCTATCTACCTACCTACCTACCTATCTTTATCTATCTATCTATCTATCTGTCTATCTATCTATCTATCTATCTATCTATCTATCTATCTATCTATCTATCTATCTATCTATCTATCTATCTATCTATCTATCTATCTATCTATCTACCTACCTACCTACCTATCTGTATCTATCAATCTACCTACCTACCTATCTTTATCTATCTATCTACCTACCTACCTATCTGTATCTATCTACCTACCTACCTATCTGTATCTATCAATCTACCTACCTACCTATCTCTATCTATCTACCTACCTACCTATCTGTCTCTATCAATCTACCTACCTATCGATCTCTATCTATCTATCTACCTACCTACCTATCTGTATCTATCAATCTACCTACCTACCTATCTGTATCTATCTATCTACCTACCTACCTATCTCTATCTATCTATCTAACTTCCTACCTATCTGTATCTACCTACCTACCTAATTATCTCTATCTATCTACCTACCTACCTATCTTTATCTATCTATCTATCTATCTATATATCTACCTACCTACCTACCTGTATCTATCTATCTACCTACCTACCTATCTGTATCTATCTACCTACCTACCTATCTGTATCTATCTATCTACCTACATACCTATCTCTATCTATCTACCTACCTAGCTACCTATCTCTATCTATCTATCTACCTACCTATCTGTATCTATCTACCTACCTACCTATCTGTCTCTATCAATCTATCTACCTATCTATCTCTATCTATCTATCTACCTACCTACCTATCTCTATCTATCTACCTACCTACCTACCTATCTCTATCTATCTATCTACCTACCTACCTATCTCTATCTATCAATCTACCTACCTACCTATCTGTATCTATCTATCTACCTACCTACCTATCTCTATCTATCAATCTACCTACCTACCTATCTGTATCTATCTATCTACCTACCTACCTGTCTGTATCTATCAATCTACCTACCTACCTATCTCTATCTATCTATCTACCTACCTACCTATCTGTATTTATCTATCTACCTACCTACCTATCTGTATCTATCTATCTACCTACCTACCTATCTCTATCTATCTACCTACCTACCTATCTGTATCTATCTACCTACCTACCTATCTGTATCTATCAATCTACCTACCTACCTATCTCTATCTATCAATCTACCTACCTACCTATCTGTATCTATCTATCTACCTACCTACCTATCTCTATCTATCTATCTAACTTCCTACCTATCTGTATCTACCTTCCAATTATCTCTATCTATCTACCTACCTACCTATCTTTATCTATCTATCTATCTATGTATCTACCTTCCTACCTATCTGTATCTATCTATCTACCTACCTACCTATCTGTATCTATCTACCTACCTACCTATCTGTATCTATCTATCTACCTACATACCTATCTCTATCTATCTACCTACCTAGCTACCTATCTCTATCTATCTATCTACCTACCTATCTGTATCTATCTACCTACCTACCTATCTGTATCTATCTATCTATCTACCTACATACCTATCTCTATCTATCTATCGACCTACCTACCTATCTCTATCTATCTATCTACCTACCTACCTATCTGTATCTATCTACCTACCTACCTATCTGTATCTATCTATCTACCTACATACCTATCTCTATCTATCTACCTACCTAGCTACCTATCTCTATCTATCTATCTACCTACCTACCTACATACCTACCTACCTATCTCTTTCTATCTATCTACCTACCTACCTAGCTCTATCTATCTACCTACCTACCTACCTATCTGTATCTATCTATCTACCTACCTACCTATCTCTATCTATCTATCTAACTTCCTACCTATCTGTATCTACCTTCCAATTATCTCTATCTATCTACCTACCTACCTATCTTTATCTATCTATCTATCTATGTATCTACCTACCTACCTATCTGTATCTATCTATCTACCTACCTACCTATCTGTATCTATCTACCTACCTACCTATCTGTATCTATCTATCTACCTACATACCTATCTCTATCTATCTACCTACCTAGCTACCTATCTCTATCTATCTATCTACCTACCTATCTGTATCTATCTACCTACCTACCTATCTGTATCTATCTATCTATCTACCTACATACCTATCTCTATCTATCTATCGACCTACCTACCTATCTCTATCTATCTATCTACCTACCTACCTATCTGTATCTATCTACCTACCTACCTATCTGTATCTATCTATCTACCTACATACCTATCTCTATCTATCTACCTACCTAGCTACCTATCTCTATCTATCTATCTACCTACCTACCTACATACCTACCTACCTATCTCTTTCTATCTATCTACCTACCTACCTATCTCTATCTATCTACCTACCTACCTACCTATCTTTATCTATCTATCTATCTATCTATCTATCTATCTATCTATCTATCTATCTATCTATCTATCTATCTATCTATCTATCTATCTATCTATCTATCTACCTACCTACCTACCTATCTGTATCTATCAATCTACCTACCTACCTATCTTTATCTATCTATCTATCTATCTATCTATCTATCTATCTATCTATCTATCTATCTATCTATCTATCTATCTATCTACCTACCTACCTATCTGTATCTATCTATCGACCTACCTACCTATCTGTATCTATCAATCTACCTACCTACCTATCTCTATCTATCTCTCTACCTACCTACCTATCTCTATCTATCTACCTATCTACCTACCTATCTGTATCTATCTATCTACCTACCTACCTATCTGTATCTATCAATCTACCTACGTACCTATCTGTATCTATCAATCTACCTACCTACCTATCTCTATCTATCTCTCTACCTACCTACCTATCTCTATCTATCTAACTAGCTACCTACCTACCTATCTGTATCTATCTATCTACCTACCTACCTATCTGTATCTATCTATCTACCTACCTACATATCTCTATCTATCTATCTACCTACCTACCTACCTATCTCTATCTATCTATCTACCTACCTACCTATCTGTATCTATCTACCTACCTACCTATCTGTATCTATCTATCTACCTACATACCTATCTCTATCTATCTACCTACCTAGCTACCTATCTCTATCTATCTATCTACCTACCTACCTACATACCTACCTACCTATCTCTTTCTATCTATCTACCTACCTACCTAGCTCTATCTATCTACCTACCTACCTACCTATCTGTATCTATCTATCTACCTACCTACCTATCTCTATCTATCTATCTAACTTCCTACCTATCTGTATCTACCTTCCAATTATCTCTATCTATCTACCTACCTACCTATCTTTATCTATCTATCTATCTATGTATCTACCTACCTACCTATCTGTATCTATCTATCTACCTACCTACCTATCTGTATCTATCTACCTACCTACCTATCTGTATCTATCTATCTACCTACATACCTATCTCTATCTATCTACCTACCTAGCTACCTATCTCTATCTATCTATCTACCTACCTATCTGTATCTATCTACCTACCTACCTATCTGTATCTATCTATCTATCTACCTACATACCTATCTCTATCTATCTATCGACCTACCTACCTATCTCTATCTATCTATCTACCTACCTACCTATCTGTATCTATCTACCTACCTACCTATCTGTATCTATCTATCTACCTACATACCTATCTCTATCTATCTACCTACCTAGCTACCTATCTCTATCTATCTATCTACCTACCTACCTACATACCTACCTACCTATCTCTTTCTATCTATCTACCTACCTACCTATCTCTATCTATCTACCTACCTACCTACCTATCTTTATCTATCTATCTATCTATCTGTCTATCTATCTATCTATCTATCTATCTATCTATCTATCTATCTATCTATCTATCTATCTATCTATCTATCTATCTATCTATCTATCTATCTATCTATCTATCTATCTATCTATCTATCTATCTATCTACCTACCTACCTACCTATCTGTATCTATCAATCTACCTACCTACCTATCTTTATCTATCTATCTATCTATCTATCTATCTATCTATCTATCTATCTATCTATCTATCTATCTATCTATCTATCTATCTATCTATCTATCTATCTATCTATCTACCTACCTACCTATCTGTATCTATCTATCGACCTACCTACCTATCTGTATCTATCAATCTACCTACCTACCTATCTCTATCTATCTCTCTACCTACCTACCTATCTCTATCTATCTACCTACCTACCTATCTGTCTATATCAATATACCTACCTATCTATCTCTATCTATCTATCTACCTACCTACCTATCTGTATCTATCAATCTACCTACCTACCTATCTGTATCTATCTATCTACCTACCTACCTATCTCTATCTATCTATCTAATTTCCTACCTATCTGTATCTACCTACCTACCTAACTATCTCTATCTATCTACCTACCTACCTACCTATCTTTATCTATCTATCTATCTATCTATCTATCTATCTATCTATCTATCTATCTATCTATCTATCTATCTATCTACCTACCTACCTATCTGTATCTATCTATCTACCTACCTACCTATCTCTATCTATCTACCTACCTACCTACCTATCTCTATCTATCTATCTATCTATCTACCTACCTACCTACCTATCTTTATCTATCTATCTATCTATCTATCTATCTATCTATCTATCTATCTATCTATCTATCTATCTATATCTATCTATCTATCTACCTACCTACCTAACTGTATTTATCTATCTACCTACCTACCTATCTGTATCTATCTATCTACCTACCTACCTATCTCTATCTATCTACCTACCTAGCTACCTATCTCTATCTATCTATCTATCTACCTACCTATCTGTATCTATCTACCTACCTACCTATCTGTATCTATCTATCTATCTATCTACCTACATACCTATATCTATCTATCTATCGACCTACCTACCTATCTCTATCTATCTATCTACCTACCTACCTATCTGTATCTATCTACCTACCTACCTATCTGTATCTATCTATCTACCTACATACCTATCTCTATCTATCTACCTACCTACTACCTATCTCTATCTATCTATCTACCTACCTACCTACATACCTACCTACCTATCTCTTTCTATCTATCTACCTACCTACCTATCTCTATCTACCTACCTACCTACCTATCTTTATCTATCTATCTATCTATCTATCTATCTATCTATCTATCTATCTATCTATCTATCTATCTATCTATCTATCTATCTACCTACCTACCTACCTACCTACCTATCTGTATCTATCAATCTACCTACCTACCTATCTTTATCTATCTATCTATCTATCTATCTATCTATCTATCTATCTATCTATCTATCTATCTATCTATCTATCTATCTACCTACCTACCTACCTATCTGTATCTATCTATCTACCTACCTACCTATCTGTATCTATCAATCTACCTACCTACCTATCTCTATCTATCTCTCTACCTACCTACCTATCTCTATCTATCTACCTATCTACCTACCTATCTGTATCTATCTATCTACCTACCTACCTATCTGTATCTATCTATCTACCTACCTACCTATCTCTATCTATCTATCTACCTACCTACCTATCTGTCTCTATCAATCTATCTACCTATCTATCTCTATCTATCTTTCTACCTACCTACCTATCTCTATCTATCTACCTACCTACCTACCTATCTGTATCTATCTACCTACCTACCTATCTGTATCTATCAATCTACCTTCCTACCTACCTATCTCTATCTATCTATCTATCTACCTACCTACCTACCTACCTATCTTTATCTATCTATCTATCTATCTATCTATCTATCTATCTATCTATCTATCTATCTACCTACCTACCTCTCTGTATTTATCTATCTACCTACCTACCTATCTGTATCTATCTATCTACCTACCTACCTATCTCTATCTATCTATCTACCTACCTATCTGTATCTATCTACCTACCTACCTACCTGTATCTATCAATCTACCTACCTACCTATCTCTATCTATCTACCTACCTACCTATCTGTCTCTATCAATCTACCTACCTATCTATCTCTATCTATCTATCTACCTACCTACCTATCTGTATCTATCAATCTACCTACCTACCTATCTGTATCTATCTATCTACCTACCTACCTATCTGTATCTTTCAATGTACCTACCTACCTATCTCTATCTATCTATCTACCTACCTACCTATCTCTATCTATCTACCTACCTAGCTACCTATCTCTATCTATCTACCTACCTATCTGTATCTATCTACCTACCTACCTATCTGTATCTATCTATCTATCTATCTATCTACCTACATACCTATCTCTATCTATCTATCGACCTACCTACCTATCTCTATCTATCTACCTACCTACCTACCTATCTGTATCTATCTACCTACCTACCTATCTGTATCTATCTATCTACCTACATACCTATCTCTATCTATCTACCTACCTAGCTACCTATCTCTATCTATCTATCTACCTACCTACCTACATACCTACCTACCTATCTCTTTCTATCTATCTACCTACCTACCTATCTCTATCTATCTACCTACCTACCTACCTATCTTTATCTATCTATCTATCTATCTATCTATCTATCTATCTATCTATCTATCTATCTATCTATCTATCTATCTATCTACCTACCTACCTACCTACCTACCTACCTACCTACCTACCTATCTGTATCTATCAATCTACCTACCTACCTATCTTTATCTATCTATCTATCTATCTATCTATCTATCTATCTATCTATCTATCTATCTATCTATCTATCTATCTATCTATCTATCTATCTATCTACCTACCTATCTGTATCTATCTATCTACCTACCTACCTATCTGTATCTATCTATCTATCTACCTACCTACCTATCTGTATCTATCTATCTACCTACCTACCTATCTCTATCTATCTATCTACCTACCTACCTATCTGTCTCTATCAATCTATCTACCTATCTATCTCTATCTATCTATCTACCTACCTACCTATCTCTATCTATCTACCTACCTACCTACCTATCTCTATCTATCTATCTACCTACCTACCTATCTCTATCTATCAATCTACCTACCTACCTATCTGTATCTATCTATCTACCTACCTACCTATCTCTATCTATCAATCTACCTACCTACCTATCTCTATCTATCTATCTACCTACCTACCTATCTGTATCTATCTATCTACCTACATACCTATCTCTATCTCTCTACCTACCTAGCTACCTATCTCTATCTATCTATCTACCTACCTACCTACATACCTACCTACCTATCTCTTTCTATCTATCTACCTACCTACCTACCTCTATCTATCTACCTACCTACCTACCTATCTGTATCTATCTATCTACCTACCTACCTATCTCTATCTATCTATCTAACTTCCTACCTATCTGTATCTACCTTCCAATTATCTCTATCTATCTACCTACCTACCTATCTTTATCTATCTATCTATCTATGTATCTACCTACCTACCTATCTGTATCTATCTATCTACCTACCTACCTATCTGTATCTATCTACCTACCTATCTGTATCTATCTATCTACCTACATACCTATCTCTATCTATCTACCTACCTAGCTACCTATCTCTATCTATCTATCTACCTACCTATCTGTATCTATCTACCTACCTACCTATCTGTATCTATCTATCTATCTACCTACATACCTATCTCTATCTATCTATCGACCTACCTACCTATCTCTATCTATCTATCTACCTACCTACCTATCTGTATCTATCTACCTACCTACCTATCTGTATCTATCTATCTACCTACATACCTATCTCTATCTATCTACCTACCTAGCTACCTATCTCTATCTATCTATCTACCTACCTACCTACATACCTACCTACCTATCTCTTTCTATCTATCTACCTACCTACCTATCTCTATCTATCTACCTACCTACCTACCTATCTTTATCTATCTATCTATCTATCTGTCTATCTATCTATCTATCTATCTATCTATCTATCTATCTATCTATCTATCTATCTATCTATCTATCTATCTATCTATCTATCTATCTATCTACCTACCTACCTATCTGTATCTATCTATCGACCTACCTACCTATCTGTATCTATCAATCTACCTACCTACCTATCTCTATCTATCTCTCTACCTACCTACCTATCTCTATCTATCTATCTATCTACCTACCTACCTACATACCTACCTACCTATCTCTTTCTATCTATCTACCTACCTACCTATCTCTATCTATCTACCTACCTACCTACCTATCTTTATCTATCTATCTATCTATCTATCTATCTATCTATCTATCTATCTATCTATCTATCTATCTATCTATCTATCTACCTACCTACCTACCTACCTACCTACCTACCTACCTACCTACCTACCTACCTATCTGTATCTATCAATCTACCTACCTACCTATCTTTATCTATCTATCTATCTATCTATCTATCTATCTATCTATCTATCTATCTATCTATCTATCTATCTACCTACCTATCTGTATCTATCTATCTACCTACCTACCTATCTGTATCTATCTATCTACCTACCTACCTATCTGTATCTATCTATCTACCTACCTACCTATCTCTATCTATCTATCTACCTACCTACCTATCTGTCTCTATCAATCTATCTACCTATCTATCTCTATCTATCTATCTACCTACCTACCTATCTCTATCTATCTACCTACCTACCTACCTATCTCTATCTATCTATCTACCTACCTACCTATCTGTATCTATCTATCTACCTACCTACCTATCTGTATCTATCTATCTACCTACCTACCTATCTCTATCTATCTATCTACCTACCTACCTATCTGTCTCTATCAATCTATCTACCTATCTATCTACCTACCTACCTACATACCTACCTACCTATCTCTTTCTATCTATCTACCTACCTACCTAGCTCTATCTATCTACCTACCTACCTACCTATCTGTATCTATCTATCTACCTACCTACCTATCTCTATCTATCTATCTAACTTCCTACCTATCTGTATCTACCTTCCAATTATATCTATCTATCTACCTACCTACCTATCTTTATCTATCTATCTATCTATGTATCTACCTACCTACCTATCTGTATCTATCTATCTACCTACCTACCTATCTGTATCTATCTACCTACCTACCTATCTGTATCTATCTATCTACCTACATACCTATCTCTATCTATCTACCTACCTAGCTACCTATCTCTATCTATCTATCTACCTACCTATCTGTATCTATCTACCTACCTACCTATCTGTATCTATCTATCTATCTACCTACATACCTATCTCTATCTATCTATCGACCTACCTACCTATCTCTATCTATCTATCTACCTACCTACCTATCTGTATCTATCTACCTACCTACCTATCTGTATCTATCTATCTACCTACATACCTATCTCTATCTATCTACCTACCTAGCTACCTATCTCTATCTATCTATCTACCTACCTACCTACATACCTACCTACCTATCTCTTTCTATCTATCTACCTACCTACCTATCTCTATCTATCTACCTACCTACCTACCTATCTTTATCTATCTATCTATCTATCTGTCTATCTATCTATCTATCTATCTATCTATCTATCTATCTATCTATCTATCTATCTATCTATCTATCTACCTACCTACCTACCTACCTATCTGTATCTATCAATCTACCTACCTACCTATCTGTATCTATCAATCTACCTACCTACCTATCTCTATCTATCTCTCTACCTACCTACCTATCTCTATCTATCTACCTATCTACCTACCTATCTGTATCTATCTATCTACCTACCTACCTATCTGTATCTATCTATCTACCTACCTACCTATCTCTATCTATCTATCTACCTACCTACCTATCTGTCTCTATCAATCTATCTACCTATCTATCTCTATCTATCTATCTACCTACCGACCTATCTCTATCTATCTACCTACCTACCTACCTATCTCTATCTATCTATCTACCTACCGACCTATCTCTATCTATCAATCTACCTACCTACCTATCTGTATCTATCTATCTACCTACCTACCTATCTGTATCTATCAATCTACCTACCTACCTATCTCTATCTATCTATCTACCTACCTACCTATCTGTATTTATCTATCTACCTACCTACCTATCTGTATCTATCTATCTACCTACATACCTATCTCTATCTATCTATCTATCTACCTACCTACCTATCTGTATCTATCTACCTACCTACCTATCTGTATCTATCAATCTACCTACCTACCTATCTCTATCTATCTACCTACCTACCTATCTGTCTATATCAATATACCTACCTATCTATCTCTATCTATCTATCTACCTACCTACCTATCTGTATCTATCAATCTACCTACCTACCTATCTGTATCTATCTATCTACCTACCTACCTATCTCTATCTATCTATCTAATTTCCTACCTATCTGTATCTACCTACCTACCTAACTATCTCTATCTATCTACCTACCTACCTACCTATCTTTATCTATCTATCGATCTATCTATCTATCTATCTATCTATCTATCTATCTATCTATCTATCTATCTATCTATCTATCTATCTATGTATCTACCTACCTACCTATCTGTATCTATCTATCTACCTACCTACCTATCTCTATCTATCTACCTACCTACCTACCTACCTCTATCTATCTATCTATCTACCTACCTACCTACCTATCTTTATCTATCTATCTATCTATCTATCTATCTATCTATCTATCTATCTATCTATCTATCTATATCTATCTATCTACCTACCTACCTAACTGTATTTATCTATCTACCTACCTACCTATCTGTATCTATCTATCTACCTACCTACCTATCTCTATCTATCTACCTACCTAGCTACCTATCTCTATCTATCTATCTATCTACCTACCTATCTGTATCTATCTACCTATCTACCTATCTGTATCTATCTATCTATCTACCTACATACCTATCTCTATCTATCTATCGACCTACCTACCTATCTCTATCTATCTATCTACCTACCTACCTATCTGTATCTATCTACCTACCTACCTATCTGTATCTATCTATCTACCTACATACCTATCTCTATCTATCTACCTACCTACTACCTATCTCTATCTATCTATCTACCTACCTACCTACATACCTACCTACCTATCTCTTTCTATCTATCTACCTACCTACCTATCTCTATCTACCTACCTACCTACCGATCTTTATCTATCTATCTATCTATCTATCTATCTATCTATCTATCTATCTATCTATCTATCTATCTATCTATCTACCTACCTACCTACCTACCTACCTACCTACCTATCTGTATCTATCAATCTACCTACCTACCTATCTTTATCTATCTATCTATCTATCTATCTATCTATCTATCTATCTATCTATCTATCTATCTATCTATCTATCTATCTATCTATCTATCTATCTATCTATCTACCTACCTACCTATCTGTATCTATCTATCTACCTACCTACCTATCTGTATCTATCAATCTACCTACCTACCTATCTCTATCTATCTCTCTACCTACCTACCTATCTCTATCTATCTACCTATCTACCTACCTATCTGTATCTATCTATCTACCTACCTACCTATCTGTATCTATCTATCTACCTACCTACCTATCTCTATCTATCTATCTACCTACCTACCTATCTGTCTCTATCAATCTATCTACCTATCTATCTCTATCTATCTTTCTACCTACCTACCTATCTCTATCTATCTACCTACCTACCTACCTATCTGTATCTATCTACCTACCTACCTATCTGTATCTATCAATCTACCTTCCTACCTACCTATCTCTATCTATCTATCTATCTACCTACCTACCTACCTACCTATCTTTATCTATCTATCTATCTATCTATCTATCTATCTATCTATCTATCTATCTATCTATCTATCTATCTATCTATATCTATCTATCTAGGTAGATAGATAGATATAGATAGATAGATAGATACCTATCTGTATTTATCTATCTACCTACCTACCTATCTGTATCTATCTATCTACCTACCTACCTATCTCTATCTATCTATCTACCTACCTATCTGTATCTATCTACCTACCTACCTATCTGTATCTATCAATCTACCTACCTACCTATCTCTATCTATCTACCTACCTACCTATCTGTCTCTATCAATCTACCTACCTATCTACCTCTATCTATCTATCTACCTACCTACCTATCTGTATCTATCAATCTACCTACCTACCTATCTGTATCTATCTATCTACCTACCTACCTATCTGTATCTTTCAATGTACCTACCTACCTATCTCTATCTATCTATCTACCTACCTACCTATCTCTATCTATCTACCTACCTAGCTACCTATCTCTATCTATCTACCTACCTATCTGTATCTATCTACCTACCTACCTATCTGTATCTATCTATCTATCTATCTACCTACATACCTATCTCTATCTATCTATCGACCTACCTACCTATCTCTATCTATCTATCTACCTACCTACCTATCTGTATCTATCTACCTACCTACCTATCTGTATCTATCTATCTACCTACATACCTATCTCTATCTATCTACCTACCTAGCTACCTATCTCTATCTATCTATCTACCTACCTACCTACATACCTACCTACCTATCTCTTTCTATCTATCTACCTACCTACCTATCTCTATCTATCTACCTACCTACCTACCTATCTTTATCTATCTATCTATCTATCTATCTATCTATCTATCTATCTATCTATCTATCTATCTATCTATCTATCTATCTATCTATCTATCTATCTATCTATCTACCTACCTACCTACCTACCTACCTACCTACCTACCTATCTGTATCTATCAATCTACCTACCTACCTATCTTTATCTATCTATCTATCTATCTATCTATCTATCTATCTATCTATCTATCTATCTATCTATCTATCTATCTACCTACCTATCTGTATCTATCTATCTACCTACCTACCTATCTGTATCTATCTATCTACCTACCTACCTATCTCTATCTATCTATCTACCTACCTATCTCTATCTATCTACCTACCTACCTACCTATCTCTATCTATCAATCTACCTACCTACCTATCTGTATCTATCTATCTACCTACCTACCTATCTGTATCTATCAATCTACCTACCTACCTATCTCTATCTATCTATCTACCTACCTACCTATCTGTATTTATCTATCTACCTACCTACCTATCTGTATCTATCTATATACCTACATACCTATCTCTATCTATCTATCTACCTACCTACCTATCTGTATCTATCTAACTACCAACCTATCTGTATCTATCAATCTACCTACCTACCTATCTCTATCTATCTACCTACCTACCTATCTGTCTATATCAATATACCTACCTATCTATCTCTATCTATCTATCTACCTACCTACCTATCTGTATCTATCAATCTACCTACCTACCTATCTGTATCTATCTATCTACCTACCTACCTATCTCTATCTATCTATCTAATTTCCTACCTATCTGTATCTACCTACCTACCTAACTATCTCTATCTATCTACCTACCTACCTACCTATCTTTATCTATCTATCTATCTATCTATCTATCTATCTATCTATCTATCTATCTATCTACCTATCTGTATCTATCAATCTACCTACCTACCTATCTGTCTCTATCAATCTACCTACCTATCTATCTCTATCTATCTATCTACCTACCTACCTATCTGTATCTATCAATCTACCTACCTACCTATCTGTATCTATCTATCTACCTACCTACCTATCTCTATCTATCTACCTACCTACCTGCCTATCTCTATCTATCTATCTATCTATCTATCTATCTATCTATATCTATCTATCTACCTACCTACCTATCTGTATTTATCTATCTACCTACCTACCTATCTGTATCTATCTATCTACCTACCTACCTATCTCTATCTATCTATCTACCTACCTATCTGTATCTATCTACCTACCTACCTATCTGTATCTATCAATCTACCTACCTACCTATCTCTATCTATCTACCTACCTACCTATCTGTCTCTATCAATCTACCTACCTATCTATCTCTATCTATCTATCTACCTACCTACCTATCTGTATCTATCAATCTACCTACCTACCTATCTGTATCTATCTATCTACCTACCTACCTATCTGTATCTTTCAATGTACCTACCTACCTATCTCTATCTATCTACCTACCTACCTATCTGTCTCTATCAATCTATCTACCTATCTATCTCTATCTATCTATCTACCTACCTACCTATCTCTATCTATCTACCTACCTACCTATCTCTATCTATCTACCTACCTACCTATCTTTATCTATCTATCTATCTATCTATCTATCTATCTATCTATCTATCTATCTATCTATCTATCTATCTATCTATCTATCTACCTATCTGTATCTATCAATCTACCTACCTACCTATCTGTCTCTATCAATCTACCTACCTATCTATCTCTATCTATCTATCTACCTACCTACCTATCTGTATCTATCAATCTACCTACCTACCTATCTGTATCTATCTATCTACCTACCTACCTATCTGTATCTTTCAATGTACCTACCTACCTATCTCTATCTATCTACCTACCTACCTATCTGTCTCTATCAATCTATCTACCTATCTATCTCTATCTATCTATCTACCTACCTACCTATCTCTATCTATCTATCTACCTACCTACCTATCTTTATCTATCTATCTATCTATCTATCTATCTATCTATCTATCTATCTATCTATCTATCTATGTATCTATCTATCTATCTACCTACCTACCTACCTACCTACCTACCTACCTATCTGTATCTATCAATCTACCTACCTACCTATATCTATCTATCTATCTACCTACCTACCTATCTTTATCTATCTACCTACCTACCTACCTACCTACCTATCTGTATCTATCTATCTACCGACGTACCTATCTCTATCTATCATCCTACCTACCTACCTATCTCTATCTAACTATCTACCTACCTACCTATCTCTATCTACCTACCTACCTATCTGTATCTATCTATCTATCTATCTATCTATCTATCTATCTATCTATCTATCTATCTATCTATCTATCTATCTACCTACCTACCTACCGACCTATCTGTATCTATCAATCTACCTAACTACCTATATCTATCTATCTATCTATCTATCTACCTACCTACCTATCTCTATCTATCTACCTACCTACCTACCTATCTGTATCTATCTATCTACCTATGTACCTATCTCTATCTATCTTCCTACCTACCTACCTATCTGTATCTATCTACCTACCTAACTATCTGTACCTATCAATCTACCTACCTACCTATCTCTATCTATCTATCTACCTACCTACCTATCTCTATCTATCTATCTACCTACCTACCTATCTCTATCTATCTATCTATCTACCTACCTAACTATCTCTATCTATCTACCTACCTACCTATCTGTATCTATCAATCTACCTACCTACCTATCTCTATCTATCTATCTACCTACCTACCTATCTCTATCTATCTACCTACCTACCTACCTATCTCTATCTATCTACCTACCTACCTACCTATCTTTATCTATCTATCTATCTATCTATCTATCTATCTATCTATCTATCTATCTATCTATCTATCTATCTATCTATCTATCTACCTACCCACCTACCTATCTGTATCTATCAATCTACCTACCTACCTATATCTATCTATCTATCTACCTACCAACCTATCTCTATCTATCTATCTACCTACCTACCTATCTCTATCTATCTATCTACCTACCTACCTATCTGTATTTATCTATCTACCTACCTACCTATCTGTATCTATCTATCTACCTACCTACCTATCTCTATCTATCTATCTACCTACCTACCTATCTGTGTCTATCTATCTACCTACCTACCTATCTGTATCTATCAATCTACGTACCTACCTATCTCTATCTATCTACCTACCTACCTATCTGTCTCTATCAATCTACCTACCTATCTATCTCTATCTATCTACCTACCTACCTATCTGTATCTATCAATCTACCTACCTACCTATCTGTATCTATCTATCTACCTACCTACCTATCTCTATCTATCTATCTAACTACCTACCTATCTGTATCTATCTACCTACCTACCTAACTATCTCTATCTATCTATCTACCTAGCTACCTACCTATCTTTCTCTATCTATCTATCTATGTATCTACCTACCTACCTATCTCTATCTATCTATCTATCTATCTACCTACCTACCTACCTACCTATCTCTATCTATCTACCTACCTACCTATCTCTATCTATCTACCTACCTACCTACCTATCTTTATCTATCTATCTATCTATCTATCTATCTATCTATCTATCTATCTATCTATCTATCTATCTATCTATCTATCTATCTATCTATCTATCTACCTACCTACCTACCTACCTACCTACCTATCTGTATCTATCAATCTACCTACCTACCTATATCTATCTATCTATCTATCTATCTATCTATCTATCTATCTATCTATCTATCTATCTATCTATCTATCTATCTATCTATCTATCTACCTACCTACCTATCTCTATCTATCTACCTACCTACCTACCTATCTTTATCTATCTATCTATCTATCTATCTATCTATCTATCTATCTATCTATCTATCTATCTATCTATCTATCTATCTATCTACCTACCTACCTACCTACCTACCTACCTATCTGTATCTATCAATCTACCTACCTACCTATATCTATCTATCTATCTATCTATCTATCTATCTATCTATCTATCTATCTATCTATCTATCTATCTATCTATCTATCTATCTTTCTATCTATCTACCTACCTACCTATCTCTATCTATCTACCTACCTACCTACCTACCTACCTATCTTTATCTATCTATCTATCTATCTATCTATCTATCTATCTATCTATCTATCTATCTACCTATCTGTATCTATCAATCTACCTACGTACCTATCTCTATCTATCTATCTACCTATCTATCTACCTACCTATCTGTATCTATCAATCTACCTACCTACCTATCTCTATCTATCTATCTACCTACCTACCTATCTCTATCTATCTATCTACCTACCTACCTATCTGTATCTATCTATCTACCTACCTACCTATCTCTATCTAACTACCTACCTACCTACCTATCTGTATCTATCTATCTACCTACCTACCTATCTCAATCTATCTATCTAACTACCTACCTATCTGTATCTATCTACCTACCTACCTAACTATCTCTATCTATCTATCTACCTAGCTACCTACCTATCTTTCTCTATCTATCTATCTATGTATCTACCTACCTACCTATCTCTATCTATCTATCTATCTACCTACCTACCTACCTACCTATCTCTATCTATCTACCTACCTACCTATCTCTATCTATCTATCTACCTACCTACCTATCTTTATCTATCTATCTATCTATCTATCTATCTATCTATCTATCTATCTATCTATCTATCTATCTTTCTATCTATCTACCTACCTACCTATCTCTATCTATCTACCTACCTACCTACCTACCTACCTATCTTTATCTATCTATCTATCTATCTATCTATCTATCTATCTATCTATCTATCTATCTATCTATCTATCTATCTACCTATCTGTATCTATCAATCTACCTACGTACCTATCTCTATCTATCTATCTACCTATCTATCTACCTACCTATCTGTATCTATCAATCTACCTACCTACCTATCTCTATCTATCTATCTACCTACCTACCTATCTCTATCTATCTATCTACCTACCTACCTATCTGTATCTATCTATCTACCTACCTACCTATCTCTATCTAACTACCTACCTACCTACCTATCTGTATCTATCTATCTACCTACCTACCTATCTCAATCTATCTATCTAACTACCTACCTATCTGTATCTATCTACCTACCTACCTAACTATCTCTATCTATCTATCTACCTAGCTACCTACCTATCTTTCTCTATCTATCTATCTATGTATCTACCTACCTACCTATCTCTATCTATCTATCTATCTACCTACCTACCTACCTACCTATCTCTATCTATCTACCTACCTACCTATCTCTATCTATCTATCTACCTACCTACCTATCTTTATCTATCTATCTATCTATCTATCTATCTATCTATCTATCTATCTATCTATCTATCTATCTATCTATCTATCTATCTATCTATCTATCTATCTATCTACCTACCTACCTACCTACCTATCTGTATCTATCAATCTACCTACCTACCTATCTCTATCTATCTATTTACCTACCTAAATATCTCTATCTACCTACCTACCTACCTACCTATCTCTATCTATCTACCTACCTACCTACCTATCTTTATCTATCTATCTATCTATCTATCTATCTATCTATCTATCTATCTACCTACCTACCTACCTACCTACCTACCTACCTATCTGTATCTATCAATCTACCTACCTACCTATATCTATCTATCTATCTATCTATCTATCTATCTATCTATCTATCTATCTATCTATCTATCTATCTATCTATCTATCTATCTATCTACCTACCTACCTATCTCTATCTATCTACCTACCTACCTACCTATCTGTATCTATCTATCTCCCTACGTACCTATCTCTATCTATCTTCCTACCTACCTACCTATCTGTATCTATCTATCTACCTACCTACCTATCTGTATCTATCAATCTACCTACCTACCTATCTCTATCTATCTATCTACCTACCTACCTATCTCTATCTATCTATCTATCTACCTACCTACCTACCTATCTCTATCTATCTATCTACCTACCTACCTATCTCTATCTATCTATCTACCTACCTACCTATCTCTATCTAACTACCTACCTACCTACCTATCTCTATCTACCTACCTACCTATCTGTATCTATCTATCTATCTATCTATCTATCTATCTATCTATCTATCTATCTATCATCTATCTATCTATCTATCTATCTATCTACCTACCTACCTACCTACCTACTTACCTACCTACCTACCTACCTATCTATCTATCTACCTACCTACCTACCTACCTACCTATCTGTATCTATCTATCTACCTACCTACCTCTGTATCTATCTACCTACCTACCTATCTGTATCTATCTATCTACCTACATACCTATCTCTATCTATCTATCTATCTATCTACCTACCTACCTATCTGTATCTATTTATCTACCTACCTACCTATCTCTATCTATCTATCTAACTACCTACCTATCTGTATCTATCTACCTACCTACCTAACTATCTCTATCTATCTATCTACCTAGCTACCTACCTATCTTTCTGTATCTATCTATCTATGTATCTACCTACCTACCTACCTATCTCTATCTATCTATCTATCTACCTACCTACCTACCTATCTCTATCTATCTACCTACCTACCTATCTCTATCTATCTACCTACCTACCTACCTATCTTTATCTATCTATCTATCTATCTATCTATCTATCTATCTATCTATCTATCTATCTATCTATCTATCTACCTACCTACCTACCTATCTGTATCTATCAATCTACCTACCTACCTATCTCTATCTATCTATCTACCTACCTAAATATCTCTATCTACCTACCTACCTACCTACCTATCTCTATCTATCTACCTACCTACCTACCTATCTTTATCTATCTATCTATCTATCTATCTATCTATCTATCTATCTATCTATCTATCTATCTATCTATCTACCTACCTACCTACCTACCTACCTACCTACCTACCTACCTACCTATCTGTATCTATCAATCTACCTACCTACCTATATCTATCTATCTATCTATCTATCTATCTATCTATCTATCTATCTATCTATCTATCTATCTATCTATCTATCTACCTACCTACCTATCTCTATCTATCTATCTACCTACCTACCTACCTATCTGTATCTATCTATCTCCCTACGTACCTATCTCTATCTATCTTCCTACCTACCTACCTATCTGTATCTATCTATCTACCTACCTACCTATCTGTATCTATCAATCTACCTACCTACCTATCTCTATCTATCTATCTACCTACCTACCTATCTCTATCTATCTATCTATCTACCTACCTACCTACCTATCTCTATCTATCTATCTACCTACCTACCTATCTCTATCTATCTATCTACCTACCTACCTATCTCTATCTAACTACCTACCTACCTACCTATCTCTACCTACCTACCTACCTACCTACCTACCTATCTCTATCTATCTACCTACCTACCTACCTATCTCTATCTATCTATCTATCTACCTACCTACCTATCTTTATCTATCTATCTATCTATCTATCTATCTATCTATCTATCTATCTATCTATCTATCTATCTATCTATCTATCTATCTATCTACCTACCTACCTACCTACCTATCTGTATCTATCAATCTACCTACCTACCTATCTCTATCTATCTATCTACCTACCTAAATATCTCTATCTACCTACCTACCTACCTACCTATCTCTATCTATCTACCTACCTACCTACCTATCTTTATCTATCTATCTATCTATCTATCTATCTATCTATCTATCTATCTATCTATCTATCTATCTATCTATCTATCTATCTATCTACCTACCTACCTATCTCTATCTATCTACCTACCTACCTACCTATCTGTATCTATCTATCTCCCTACGTACCTATCTCTATCTATCTTCCTACCTACCTACCTATCTGTATCTATCTATCTACCTACCTACCTATCTGTATCTATCAATCTACCTACCTACCTATCTCTATCTATCTATCTACCTACCTACCTATCTCTATCTATCTATCTATCTACCTACCTACCTATCTCTATCTATCTATCTACCTACCTACCTATCTCTATCTATCTATCTACCTACCTACCTATCTCTATCTAACTACCTACCTACCTACCTATCTCTATCTACCTACCTACCTACCTATCTATATCTATCTATCTATCTATCTATCTATCTATCTATCTATCTATCTATCTATCTATCTATCATCTATCTATCTATCTATCTATCTATCTACCTACCTACCTACCTACCTACCTACCTACTTACCTACCTACCTACCTACCTATCTATCTATCTACCTACCTACCTACCTACCTACCTATCTGTATCTATCTATCTACCTACCTACCTCTGTATCTATCTACCTACCTACCTATCTGTATCTATCTATCTACCTACATACCTATCTCTATCTATCTATCTATCTATCTACCTACCTACCTATCTGTATCTATCTATCTACCTACCTACCTATCTCTATCTATCTATCTAACTACCTACCTATCTGTATCTATCTACCTACCTACCTAACTATCTCTATCTATCTATCTACCTTGCTACCTACCTATCTTTCTCTATCTATCTATCTATGTATCTACCTACCTACCTATCTCTATCTATCTATCTATCTATCTACCTACCTACCTACCTATCTGTATCTATCAATCTACCTACCTACCTATCTCTATCTATCTATCTACCTACCTAAATATCTCTATCTACCTACCTACCTACCTACCTATCTTTATCTATCTATCTATCTATCTATCTATCTATCTATCTATCTATCTATCTATCTATCTATCTATCTATCTATCTATCTATCTATCTATCTATCTATCTATCTACCTACCTACCTACCTACCTACCTACCTACCTACCTACCTATCTGTATCTATCAATCTACCTACCTACCTATATCTATCTATCTATCTATCTATCTATCTATCTATCTATCTATCTATCTATCTATCTATCTATCTATCTATCTATCTATCTACCTACCTACCTATCTCTATCTATCTACCTACCTACCTATCTGTATCTATCTATCTCCCTACGTACCTATCTCTATCTATCTTCCTACCTACCTACCTATCTGTATCTATCTATCTGCCTACCTACCTATCTGTATCTATCAATCTACCTACCTACCTATCTCTATCTATCTATCTACCTACCTACCTATCTCTATCTATCTATCTATCTACCTACCTACCTACCTATCTCTATCTATCTATCTACCTACCTACCTATCTCTATCTATCTATCTACCTACCTACCTATCTCTATCTAACTACCTACCTACCTACCTATCTCTATCTACCTACCTACCTACCTATCTGTATCTATCTATCTATCTATCTATCTATCTATCTATCTATCATCTATCTATCTATCTATCTACCTACCTACCTACCTACCTACCTACTTACCTACCTACCTACCTACCTATCTATCTACCTACCTACCTACCTACCTACCTACCTATCTGTATCTATCTATCTACCTACCTACCTCTGTATCTATCTACCTACCTACCTATCTGTATCTATCTATCTACCTACATACCTATCTCTATCTATCTATCTATCTACCTACCTACCTACCTATCTGTATCTATCTACCTACCTACCTACCTATCTGTATCTATCTATCTACCTACATACCTATCTCTATCTATCTACCTACCTAGCTACCTATCTCTATCTATCTATCTACCTACCTACCTACCTATCTCTTTCTATCTATCTACCTACCTACCTATCTCTATCTATCTACCTACCTACCTACCTATCTTTATCTATCTATCTATCTATCTATCTATCTATCTATCTATCTATCTATCTATCTATCTATCTATCTATCTATCTACCTATCTGTATCTATCAATCTACCTACCTACCTATCTCTATCTATCTATCTACCTACCTATCTACCTACCGATCTGTATCTATCAATCTACCTACCTACCTATCTCTATCTATCTATCTATCTACCTACCTACCTATCTCTATCTATCTATCTACCTACCTACCTATCTGTATCTATCTATCTACCTACCTACCTATCTCTATCTAACTACCTACCTACCTACCTATCTCTATCTACCTACCTACCTATCTGTATCTGTCTATCTATCTATCTATCTATCTATCGATCAATCGATCGATCGATCTATCTATCTATCTATCTATCTATCTATCTATCTATCTATCTATCTACCTACCTACCTACCTACCTACCTACCTACCTACCTATCTGTATCTATCAATCTACCTACCTACCTATATCTATCTATCTATCTATCTACCTACCTACCTATCTCTATCTATCTACCTACCTACCTACCTATCTGTATCTATCTATCTACCTACGTACCTATCTCTATCTATCTTCCTACCTACCTACCTATCTGTATCTATCTACCTACCTAACTATCTGTACCTATCAATCTACGTACCTACCTATCTCTATCTATCTATCTACCTACCTACCTATCTCTATCTAAGTATCTACCTACCTACCTATCTCTATCTATCTACCTACCTATCTCTATCTATCTATCTACCTACCTACCTACCTATCTGTATCTATCAATCTACCTACCTACCTATCTCTATCTATCTATCTATCTACCTACCTACCTACCTACCTATCTCTATCTATCTACCTACCTACCTACCTATCTCTATCTATCTATCTACCTACCTACCTACCTATCTATCTTTATCTATCTATCTATCTATCTATCTATCTATCTATCTATCTATCTATCTATCTATCTATCTATCTATCTATCTACCTACCTACCTACCTACCTATCTGTAACTATCAATCTACCTACCTACCTATCTCTATCTATCTATCTACCTACCTAAATATCTCTATCTACCTATCTACCTACCTACCTATCTCTATCTATCTATCTACCTACCTACCTACCTATCTTTATCTATCTATCTATCTATCTATCTATCTATCTATCTATCTATCTATCTATCTATCTATCTATCTATCTATCTACCTACCTACCTACCTATCTGTATCTATCAATCTACCTACCTACCTATCTCTATCTATCTATCTACCTACCTAAATATCTCTATCTACCTACCTACCTACCTACCTATCTCTATCTATCTACCTACCTACCTACCTATCTTTATCTATCTATCTATCTATCTATCTATCTATCTATCTATCTATCTACCTACCTACCTACCTACCTACCTACCTACCTACCTACCTACCTATCTGTATCTATCAATCTACCTACCTACCTATATCTATCTATCTATCTATCTATCTATCTATCTATCTATCTATCTATCTATCTATCTATCTATCTATCTATCTACCTACCTACCTATCTCTATCTATCTACCTACCTACCTATCTGTATCTATCTATCTCCCTACGTACCTATCTCTATCTATCTTCCTACCTACCTACCTATCTGTATCTATCTATCTGCCTACCTACCTATCTGTATCTATCAATCTACCTACCTACCTATCTCTATCTATCTATCTACCTACCTACCTATCTCTATCTATCTATCTATCTACCTACCTACCTACCTATCTCTATCTATCTACCTACCTACCTATCTCTATCTATCTATCTACCTACCTACCTATCTCTATCTAACTACCTACCTACCTACCTATCTCTATCTACCTACCTACCTACCTATCTGTATCTATCTATCTATCTATCTATCTATCTATCTATCTATCTATCTATCTATCGATCTATCATCTATCTATCTATCTATCTACCTACCTACCTACCTACCTACCTACCTACCTACCTACTTACCTACCTACCTACCTACCTATCTATCTATCTACCTACCTACCTACCTACCTACCTACCTACCTATCTGTATCTATCTATCTACCTACCTACCTCTGTATCTATCTACCTACCTACCTATCTGTATCTATCTATCTACCTACATACCTATCTCTATCTATCTATCTATCTACCTACCTACCTACCTATCTGTATCTATCTACCTACCTACCTACCTATCTGTATCTATCTATCTACCTACATACCTATCTCTATCTATCTACCTACCTAGCTACCTATCTCTATCTATCTATCTACCTACCTACCTACCTATCTCTTTCTATCTATCTACCTACCTACCTATCTCTATCTATCTACCTACCTACCTACCTATCTTTATCTATCTATCTATCTATCTATCTATCTATCTATCTATCTATCTATCTATCAATCTATCTATCTATCTATCTATCTATCTATCTATCTACCTATCTGTATCTATCAATCTACCTACCTACCTATCTCTATCTATCTATCTACCTACCTATCTACCTACCGATCTGTATCTATCAATCTACCTACCTACCTATCTCTATCTATCTATCTATCTACCTACCTACCTATCTCTATCTATCTATCTACCTACCTACCTATCTGTATCTATCTATCTACCTACCTACCTATCTCTATCTAACTACCTACCTACCTACCTATCTCTATCTACCTACCTACCTATCTGTATCTGTCTATCTATCTATCTATCTATCTATCGATCAATCGATCTATCTATCTATCTATCTATCTATCTATCTATCTATCTATCTATCTACCTACCTACCTACCTACCTACCTACCTACCTACCTACCTATCTGTATCTATCAATCTACCTACCTACCTATATCTATCTATCTATCTATCTACCTACCTACCTATCTCTATCTATCTACCTACCTACCTACCTATCTGTATCTATCTATCTACCTACGTACCTATCTCTATCTATCTTCCTACCTACCTACCTATCTGTATCTATCTACCTACCTAACTATCTGTACCTATCAATCTACCTACCTACCTATCTCTATCTATCTATCTACCTACCTACCTATCTCTATCTAAGTATCTACCTACCTACCTATCTCTATCTATCTACCTACCTAAATATCTCTATCTATCTATCTACCTACCTACCTACCTATCTGTATCTATCAATCTACCTACCTACCTATCTCTATCTATCTATCTACCTACCTACCTACCTACCTATCTCTATCTATCTACCTACCTACCTACCTATCTCTATCTATCTATCTACCTACCTACCTACCTACCTATCTTTATCTATCTATCTATCTATCTATCTATCTATCTATCTATCTATCTATCTATCTATCTATCTATCTATCTATCTATCTATCTACCTACCTACCTACCTACCTACCTATCTGTAACTATCAATCTACCTACCTACCTATCTCTATCTATCTATCTACCTACCTAAATATCTCTATCTACCTACCTACCTACCTACCTATCTCTATCTATCTATCTACCTACCTACCTACCTATCTTTATCTATCTATCTATCTATCTATCTATCTATCTATCTATCTATCTATCTATCTACCTACCTTCCTACCTACCTACCTACCTACCTACCGATCTGTATCTATCAATCTACCTACCTACCTATATCTATCTATCTATCTATCTACCTACCTACCTATCTCTATCTATCTACCTACCTACCTACCTATCTGTATCTATCTATCTACCTACCTACCTATCTGTATCTATCAATCTACCTACCTACCTATCTCTATCTATCTACCTACCTACCTATCTCTATCTATCTATCTATCTATCTATCTATCTACCTACCTACCTATCTCTATCTATCTATCTACCTACCTACCTATCTCTATCTATCTATCTACCTACCTACCTATCTCTATCTAACTACCTACCTACCTACCTATCTCTATCTACCTACCTACCTACCTACCTATCTGTATCTATCTATCTATCTATCTATCTATCTATCTATCTATCTATCTATCTATCTATCTATCTACCTACCTACCTACCTATCTGTATCTATCTATCTATCTATCTATCTATCTATCTATCTATCTATCTATCTATCTATCTATCTATCTATCTATCTACCTACCTACCTACCTACCTACCTACCTACCTACCTACCTACCTATCTGTATCTATCTATCTACCTACCTACCTCTGTATCTATCTACCTACCTACCTATCTGTATCTATCTATCTACCTACATACCTATCTCTATCTATCTATCTATCTACCTACCTACCTATCTGTATCTATCTACCTACCTACCTACCTATCTGTATCTATCTATCTACCTACATACCTATCTCTATCTATCTACCTACCTAGCTACCTATCTCTATCTATCTATCTACCTACCTACCTACCTATCTCTTTCTATCTATCTACCTACCTACCTATCTCTATCTATCTACCTACCTACCTACCTACCTATCTTTATCTATCTATCTATCTATCTATCTATCTATCTATCTACCTACCTACCTACCTACCTACCTACCTACCTACCTATCTGTATCTATCTATCTACCTACCTACCTCTGTATCTATCTACCTACCTACCTATCTGTATCTATCTATCTACCTACATACCTATCTCTATCTATCTATCTATCTACCTACCTACCTACCTATCTGTATCTATCTACCTACCTACCTACCTATCTGTATCTATCTATCTACCTACATACCTATCTCTATCTATCTACCTACCTAGCTACCTATCTCTATCTATCTATCTACCTACCTACCTACCTATCTCTTTCTATCTATCTACCTACCTACCTATCTCTATCTATCTACCTACCTACCTACCTACCTATCTTTATCTATCTATCTATCTATCTATCTATCTATCTATCTATCTATCTATCTATCTATCTATCTATCTATCTATCTATCTATCTATCAATCTATCTATCTATCTATCTATCTATCTATCTACCTATCTGTATCTATCAATCTACCTACCTACCTATCTCTATCTATCTATCTACCTACCTATCTACCTACCGATCTGTATCTATCAATCTACCTACCTACCTATCTCTATCTATCTATCTATCTACCTACCTACCTATCTCTATCTATCTATCTACCTACCTACCTATCTGTATCTATCTATCTACCTACCTACCTATCTCTATCTAACTACCTACCTACCTACCTATCTATATCTACCTACCTACCTATCTTTATCTGTCTATCTATCTATCTATCTATCTATCGATCAATCGATCGATCTATCTATCTATCTATCTATCTATCTATCTATCTATCTACCTACCTACCTACCTACCTACCTACCTACCTATCTGTATCTATCAATCTACCTACCTACCTATATCTATCTATCTATCTATCTACCTACCTACCTATCTCTATCTATCTACCTACCTACCTACCTATCTGTATCTATCTATCTACCTACGTACCTATCTCTATCTATCTTCCTACCTACCTACCTATCTGTATCTATCTACCTACCTAACTATCTGTACCTATCAATCTACCTACCTACCTATCTCTATCTATCTATCTACCTACCTACCTATCTCTATCTAAGTATCTACCTACCTACCTATCTCTATCTATCTACCTACCTAACTATCTCTATCTATCTATCTACCTACCTACCTACCTATCTGTATCTATCAATCTACCTACCTACCTATCTCTATCTATCTATCTACCTACCTACCTACCTACCTATCTCTATCTATCTACCTACCTACCTACCTATCTCTATCTATCTATCTACCTACCTACCTACCTACCTATCTTTATCTATCTATCTATCTATCTATCTATCTATCTATCTATCTATCTATCTATCTATCTATCTATCTATCTATCTATCTATCTATCTACCTACCTACCTACCTATCTGTAACTATCAATCTACCTACCTACCTATCTCTATCTATCTATCTACCTACCTAAATATCTCTATCTACCTACCTACCTACCTACCTATCTCTATCTATCTATCTACCTACCTACCTACCTATCTTTATCTATCTATCTATCTATCTATCTATCTATCTATCTATCTATCTACCTACCTACCTATCTCTATCTATCTATCTACCTACCTACCTATCTCTATCTATCTATCTACCTACCTACCTATCTCTATCTAACTACCTACCTACCTACCTATCTCTATCTACCTACCTACCTACCTACCTATCTCTATCTATCTATCTACCTACCTACCTACCTATCTTTATCTATCTATCTATCTATCTATCTATCTATCTATCTATCTATCTATCTATCTATCTATCTATCTATCTATCTATCTATCTATCTATCTATCTACCTACCTTCCTACCTACCTACCTACCTACCTACCGATCTGTATCTATCAATCTACCTACCTACCTATATCTATCTATCTATCTATCTATCTATCTACCTACCTACCTATCTCTATCTATCTACCTACCTACCTACCTATCTGTATCTATCTATCTCCCTACGTACCTATCTCTATCTATCTTCCTACCTACCTACCTATCTGTATCTATCTACCTACCTACCTATCTGTATCTATCAATCTACCTACCTACCTATCTCTATCTATCTACCTACCTACCTATCTCTATCTATCTATCTATCTATCTATCTATCTACCTACCTACCTATCTCTATCTATCTATCTACCTACCTACCTATCTCTATCTATCTATCTACCTACCTACCTATCTCTATCTAACTACCTACCTACCTACCTATCTCTATCTACCTACCTACCTACCTACCTATCTGTATCTATCTATCTATCTATCTATCTATCTATCTATCTATCTATCTATCTATCTATCTATCTATCTATCTATCTATCTATCTATCTATCTATCTACCTACCTACCTACCTATCTGTATCTATCTATCTATCTATCTATCTATCTATCTATCTATCTATCTATCTATCTATCTATCTATCTATCTATCTACCTACCTACCTACCTACCTACCTACCTATCTGTATCTATCTATCTACCTACCTACCTCTGTATCTATCTACCTACCTACCTATCTGTATCTATCTATCTACCTACATACCTATCTCTATCTATCTATCTATCTACCTACCTACCTATCTGTATCTATCTACCTACCTACCTACCTATCTGTATCTATCTATCTACCTACATACCTATCTCTATCTATCTACCTACCTAGCTACCTATCTCTATCTATCTATCTACCTACCTACCTACCTATCTCTTTCTATCTATCTACCTACCTACCTATCTCTATCTATCTACCTACCTACCTACCTACCTATCTTTATCTATCTATCTATCTATCTATCTATCTATCTATCTATCTATCTATCTATCTATCTATCTATCTACCTACCTACCTACCTACCTACCTACCTACCTACCTATCTGTATCTATCAATCTACCTACCTACCTATATCTATCTATCTATCTACCTACCTACCTATCTCTATCTATCTACCTACCTACCTACCTATCTGTATCTATCTATCTACCTACGTACCTATCTCTATCTATCTTCCTACCTACCTACCTATCTGTATCTATCTACCTACCTAACTATCTGTACCTATCAATCTACCTACCTACCTATCTCTATCTATCTATCTACCTACCTACCTATCTCTATCTAAGTATCTACCTACCTACCTATCTCTATCTATCTATCTATCTATCTACCTACCTAACTATCTCTATCTATCTACCTACCTACCTACCTATCTGTATCCATCAATCTACCTACCTACCTATCTCTATCTATCTATCTACCTACCTACCTATCTCTATCTATCTACCTACCTACCTACCTATCTCTATCTATCTACCTACCTACCTACCTATCTTTATCTATCTATCTATCTATCTATCTATCTATCTATCTATCTATCTATCTATCTATCTATCTATCTATCTATCTATCTATCTACCTACCCACCTACCTATCTGTATCTATCAATCTACCTACCTACCTATATCTATCTATCTATCTACCTACCAACCTATCTCTATCTATCTATCTACCTAGCTACCTATCTCTATCTATCTATCTACCTACCTACCTATCTGTATTTATCTATCTACCTACCTACCTATCTGTATCTATCTATCTACCTACCTACCTATCTCTATCTATCTATCTACCTACCTACCTATCTGTGTCTATCTATCTACCTACCTACCTATCTGTATCTATCAATCTACCTACCTACCTATCTCTATCTATCTACCTACCTACCTATCTGTCTCTATCAATCTACCTACCTATCTATCTCTATCTATCTACCTACCTACCTATCTGTATCTATCAATCTACCTACCTACCTATCTGTATCTATCTATCTACCTACCTACCTATCTCTATCTATCTATCTAACTACCTACCTATCTGTATCTATCTACCTACCTACCTAACTATCTCTATCTATCTATCTACCTAGCTACCTACCTATCTTTCTCTATCTATCTATCTATGTATCTACCTACCTACCTATCTCTAACTATCTATCTACCTACCTACCTACCTATCTCTATCTATCTACCTACCTACCTACCTATCTCTATCTATCTACTTACCTACCTACCTATCTTTATCTATCTATCTATCTATCTATCTATCTATCTATCTATCTATCTATCTATCTATCTATCTATCTATCTATCTATCTATCTATCTATCTACCTACCTACCTACCTACCTACCTGTATCTATCAATCTACCTACCTACCTATCTCTATCTATCTATCTACCTACCTAAATATCTCTATCTACCTACCTACCTACCTACCTATCTCTATCTATCTACCTACCTACCTACCTATCTTTATCTATCTATCTATCTATCTATCTATCTATCTATATATCCATCTATCTATCTATCTATCTACCTACCTACCTACCTACCTACCTACCTATCTGTGTCTATCAATCTACCTACCTACCTATATCTATCTATCTATCTATCTATCTATCTACCTACCTACCTATCTCTATCTATCTACCTACCTACCTACCTATCTGTATCTATCTATCTACCTACATACCTATCTCTATCTATCTTCCTACCTACCTACCTATCTGTATCTATCTATCTACCTACCTACCTATCTGTATCTATCAATCTACCTACCTACCTATCTCTATCTATCTATCTACCTACCTACCTATCTCTATCTATCTATCTATCTATCTATCTATCTATCTATCTATCTACCTACCTATCTCTATCTATCTATCTACCTACCTACCTATCTGTATCTATCTATCTACCTACCTACCTATCTCTATCTATCTATCTACCTACCTACCTATCTGTGTCTATCTATCTACCTACCTACCTATCTGTATCTATCAATCTACCTACCTACCTATCTCTATCTATCTACCTACCTACCTATCTGTCTCTATCAATCTACCTACCTATCTATCTCTATCTATCTACCTACCTACCTATCTGTATCTATCTATCTACCTACATACCTATCTCTATCTATCTATCTATCTATCTATCTACCTACCTACCTATCTGTATCTATCTATCTACCTACCTACCTATCTCTATCTATCTATCTAACTACCTACCTATCTGTATCTATCTACCTACCTACCTAACTATCTCTATCTATCTATCTACCTAGCTACCTACCTATCTTTCTGTATCTATCTATCTATGTATCTACCTACCTACCTATCTCTATCTATCTATCTATCTATCTATCTACCTACCTACCTATCTGTATCTATCAATCTACCTACCTACCTATCTCTATCTATCTATCTACCTACCTAAATATCTCTATCTACCTACCTACCTACCTACCTATCTCTATCTATCTACCTACCTACCTACCTATCTTTATCTATCTATCTATCTATCTATCTATCTATCTATCTATCTATCTATCTATCTATCTATCTACCTACCTACCTACCTACCTACCTACCTACCTACCTACCTATCTGTATCTATCAATCTACCTACCTACCTATATCTATCTATCTATCTATCTATCTATCTATCTATCTATCTATCTATCTATCTATCTATCTATCTATCTACCTACCTACCTATCTCTATCTATCTACCTACCTACCTACCTATCTGTATCTATCTATCTCCCTACGTACCTATCTCTATCTATCTTCCTACCTACCTACCTATCTGTATCTATCTATCTGCCTACCTACCTATCTGTATCTATCAATCTACCTACCTACCTATCTCTATCTATCTATCTACCTACCTACCTATCTCTATCTATCTATCTATCTACCTACCTACCTACCTATCTCTATCTATCTATCTACCTACCTACCTATCTCTATCTATCTATCTACCTACCTACCTATCTCTATCTAACTACCTACCTACCTACCTATCTCTATCTACCTACCTACCTACCTATCTGTATCTATCTATCTATCTATCTATCTATCTATCTATCTATCTATCTATCATCTATCTATCTATCTATCTATCTACCTACCTACCTACCTACCTACCTACCTACCTACTTACCTACCTACCTACCTACCTATCTATCTACCTACCTACCTACCTACCTACCTACCTACCTATCTGTATCTATCTATCTACCTACCTACCTCTGTATCTATCTACCTACCTACCTATCTGTATCTATCTATCTACCTACATACCTATCTCTATCTATCTATCTATCTACCTACCTACCTACCTATCTGTATCTATCTACCTACCTACCTACCTATCTGTATCTATCTATCTACCTACATACCTATCTCTATCTATCTACCTACCTAGCTACCTATCTCTATCTATCTATCTACCTACCTACCTACCTACCTATCTCTTTCTATCTATCTACCTACCTACCTATCTCTATCTATCTACCTACCTACCTACCTATCTCTATCTATCTATCTATCTATCTATCTATCTATCTATCTATCTATCTATCTACCTACCTATCTCTATCTATCTATCTACCTACCTACCTATCTGTATCTATCTATCTACCTACCTACCTATCTCTATCTATCTATCTACCTACCTACCTATCTGTGTCTATCTATCTACCTACCTACCTATCTGTATCTATCAATCTACCTACCTACCTATCTCTATCTATCTACCTACCTACCTATCTGTCTCTATCAATCTACCTACCTATCTATCTCTATCTATCTACCTACCTACCTATCTGTATCTATCTATCTACCTACATACCTATCTCTATCTATCTATCTATCTATCTATCTACCTACCTACCTATCTGTATCTATCTATCTACCTACCTACCTACCTATCTCTATCTATCTATCTAACTACCTACCTATCTGTATCTATCTACCTACCTACCTAACTATCTCTATCTATCTATCTACCTAGCTACCTACCTATCTTTCTGTATCTATCTATCTATGTATCTACCTACCTACCTATCTCTATCTATCTATCTATCTATCTATCTACCTACCTACCTATCTGTATCTATCAATCTACCTACCTACCTATCTCTATCTATCTATCTATCTACCTACCTAAATATCTCTATCTACCTACCTACCTACCTACCTATCTCTATCTATCTACCTACCTACCTACCTATCTTTATCTATCTATCTATCTATCTATCTATCTATCTATCTATCTATCTATCTATCTATCTATCTATCTATCTACCTACCTACCTACCTACCTACCTACCTACCTACCTACCTACCTATCTGTATCTATCAATCTACCTACCTACCTATATCTATCTATCTATCTATCTATCTATCTATCTATCTATCTATCTATCTATCTATCTATCTATCTATCTATCTATCTATCTATCTATCTATCTATCTTCCTACCTACCTACCTACCTACCTACCTACCTATCTGTATCTATCAATCTACCTACCTACCTATATCTATCTATCTATCTATCTATCTATCTATCTATCTATCTATCTATCTATCTATCTATCTATCTATCTATCTATCTACCTACCTACCTATCTCTATCTATCTACCTACCTACCTACCTATCTGTATCTATCTATCTCCCTACCTACCTATCTCTATCTATCTACCTACCTACCTACCTATCTGTATCTATCTATCTCCCTACGTACCTATCTCTATCTATCTTCCTACCTACCTACCTATCTGTATCTATCTATCTGCCTACCTACCTATCTGTATCTATCAATCTACCTACCTACCTATCTCTATCTATCTATCTACCTACCTACCTATCTCTATCTATCTATCTATCTACCTACCTACCTACCTATCTCTATCTATCTATCTACCTACCTACCTATCTCTATCTATCTATCTACCTACCTACCTATCTCTATCTAACTACCTACCTACCTACCTATCTCTATCTACCTACCTACCTACCTATCTGTATCTATCTATCTATCTATCTATCTATCTATCTATCTATCTATCTATCTATCTATCATCTATCTATCTATCTATCTATCTACCTACCTACCTACCTACCTACCTACCTACCTACTTACCTACCTACCTACCTACCTATCTATCTACCTACCTACCTACCTACCTACCTACCTACCTACCTATCTGTATCTATCTATCTACCTACCTACCTCTGTATCTATCTACCTACCTACCTATCTGTATCTATCTATCTACCTACATACCTATCTCTATCTATCTATCTATCTACCTACCTACCTACCTATCTGTATCTATCTACCTACCTACCTACCTATCTGTATCTATCTATCTACCTACATACCTATCTCTATCTATCTACCTACCTAGCTACCTATCTCTATCTATCTATCTACCTACCTACCTACCTACCTATCTCTTTCTATCTATCTACCTACCTACCTATCTCTATCTATCTACCTACCTACCTACCTATCTTTATCTATCTATCTATCTATCTATCTATCTATCTATCTATCTATCTATCTATCTACCTATCTGTATCTATCAATCTACCTACCTACCTATCTCTATCTATCTATCTACCTACCTATCTACCTACCGATCTGTATCTATCAATCTACCTACCTACCTATCTCTATCTATCTATCTATCTATCTACCTACCTACCTATCTCTATCTATCTATCTACCTACCTACCTATCTGTATCTATCTATCTACCTACCTACCTATCTCTATCTAACTACCTACCTACCTACCTATCTCTATCTACCTACCTACCTATCTGTATCTGTCTATCTATCTATCTATCTATCTATCGATCAATCGATCTATCTATCTATCTATCTATCTATCTATCTATCTACCTACCTACCTACCTACCTACCTACCTACCTACCTACCTACCTACCTACCTATCTGTATCTATCAATCTACCTACCTACCTATATCTATCTATCTATCTATCTACCTACCTACCTATCTCTATCTATCTACCTACCTACCTACCTATCTGTATCTATCTATCTACCTACGTACCTATCTCTATCTATCTTCCTACCTACCTACCTATCTGTATCTATCTACCTACCTAACTATCTGTACCTATCAATCTACCTACCTACCTATCTCTATCTATCTATCTACCTACCTACCTATCTCTATCTAAGTATCTACCTACCTACCTATCTCTATCTATCTACCTACCTATCTCTATCTATCTATCTACCTACCTACCTACCTATCTGTATCTATCAATCTACCTACCTACCTATCTCTATCTATCTATCTACCTACCTACCTACCTACCTATCTCTATCTATCTACCTACCTACCTACCTATCTCTATCTATCTATCTACCTACCTACCTACCTACCTATCTTTATCTATCTATCTATCTATCTATCTATCTATCTATCTATCTATCTATCTATCTATCTATCTATCTATCTATCTACCTACCTACCTACCTACCTATCTGTAACTATCAATCTACCTACCTACCTATCTCTATCTATCTATCTACCTACCTAAATATCTCTATCTACCTATCTACCTACCTACCTACCTATCTCTATCTATCTATCTACCTACCTACCTACCTATCTTTATCTATCTATCTATCTATCTATCTATCTATCTATCTATCTATCTATCTATCTATCTATCTATCTATCTACCTACCTACCTACCTACCTATCTGTATCTATCAATCTACCTACCTACCTATCTCTATCTATCTATCTACCTACCTAAATATCTCTATCTACCTACCTACCTACCTACCTATCTCTATCTATCTACCTACCTACCTACCTATCTTTATCTATCTATCTATCTATCTATCTATCTATCTATCTATCTATCTATCTATCTATCTATCTATCTATCTATCTACCTACCTACCTACCTACCTACCTACCTATCTGTATCTATCAATCTACCTACCTACCTATATCTATCTATCTATCTATCTATCTATCTATCTATCTATCTATCTATCTATCTATCTATCTATCTATCTATCTATCTACCTACCTACCTATCTCTATCTATCTACCTACCTACCTATCTGTATCTATCTATCTCCCTACGTACCTATCTCTATCTATCTTCCTACCTACCTACCTATCTGTATCTATCTATCTGCCTACCTACCTATCTGTATCTATCAATCTACCTACCTACCTATCTCTATCTATCTATCTACCTACCTACCTATCTCTATCTATCTATCTATCTACCTACCTACCTACCTATCTCTATCTATCTATCTACCTACCTACCTATCTCTATCTATCTATCTACCTACCTACCTATCTCTATCTAACTACCTACCTACCTACCTATCTCTATCTACCTACCTACCTACCTATCTGTATCTATCTATCTATCTATCTATCTATCTATCTATCTATCTATCTATCTATCTATCTATCTATCTATCTATCTATCATCTATCTATCTATCTACCTACCTACCTACCTACCTACCTACCTACCTACTTACCTACCTACCTACCTACCTATCTATCTATCTACCTACCTACCTACCTACCTACCTACCTACCTACCTACCTACCTATCTGTATCTATCTATCTACCTACCTACCTCTGTATCTATCTACCTACCTACCTATCTGTATCTATCTATCTACCTACATACCTATCTCTATCTATCTATCTATCTACCTACCTACCTACCTATCTGTATCTATCTACCTACCTACCTACCTATCTGTATCTATCTATCTACCTACATACCTATCTCTATCTATCTACCTACCTAGCTACCTATCTCTATCTATCTATCTACCTACCTACCTACCTATCTCTTTCTATCTATCTACCTACCTACCTATCTCTATCTATCTACCTACCTACCTACCTATCTTTATCTATCTATCTATCTATCTATCTATCTATCTATCTATCTATCAATCTATCTATCTATCTATCTACCTATCTGTATCTATCAATCTACCTACCTACCTATCTCTATCTATCTATCTACCTACCTATCTACCTACCGATCTGTATCTATCAATCTACCTACCTACCTATCTCTATCTATCTATCTATCTACCTACCTACCTATCTCTATCTATCTATCTACCTACCTACCTATCTGTATCTATCTATCTACCTACCTACCTATCTCTATCTAACTACCTACCTACCTACCTATCTCTATCTACCTACCTACCTATCTGTATCTGTCTATCTATCTATCTATCTATCGATCGATCTATCTATCTATCTATCTATCTATCTATCTATCTATCTATCTATCTATCTATCTATCTATCTATCTATCTATCTATCTACCTACCTACCTACCTACCTACCTACCTACCTATCTGTATCTATCAATCTACCTACCTACCTATATCTATCTATCTATCTACCTACCTACCTATCTCTATCTATCTACCTACCTACCTACCTATCTGTATCTATCTATCTACCTACGTACCTATCTCTATCTATCTTCCTACCTACCTACCTATCTGTATCTATCTACCGACCTAACTATCTGTACCTATCAATCTACCTACCTACCTATCTCTATCTATCTATCTACCTACCTACCTATCTCTATCTAAGTATCTACCTACCTACCTATCTCTATCTATCTACCTACCTAACTATCTCTATCTATCTATCTACCTACCTACCTACCTATCTGTATCTATCAATCTACCTACCTACCTATCTCTATCTATCTATCTACCTACCTACCTACCTACCTATCTCTATCTATCTACCTACCTACCTACCTATCTCTATCTATCTATCTACCTACCTACCTACCTACCTATCTTTATCTATCTATCTATCTATCTATCTATCTATCTATCTATCTATCTACCTACCTACCTACCTACCTACCTACCTATCTGTAACTATCAATCTACCTACCTACCTATCTCTATCTATCTATCTACCTACCTAAATATCTCTATCTACCTACCTACCTACCTACCTATCTCTATCTATCTATCTACCTACCTACCTACCTATCTTTATCTATCTATCTATCTATCTATCTATCTATCTATCTATCTATCTATCTATCTACCTACCTTCCTACCTACCTACCTACCTACCTACCGATCTGTATCTATCAATCTACCTACCTACCTATATCTATCTATCTATCTATCTACCTACCTACCTATCTCTATCTATCTACCTACCTACCTACCTATCTGTATCTATCTATCTCCCTACGTACCTATCTCTATCTATCTTCCTACCTACCTACCTATCTGTATCTATCTATCTACCTACCTACCTATCTGTATCTATCAATCTACCTACCTACCTATCTCTATCTATCTACCTACCTACCTATCTCTATCTATCTATCTATCTATCTATCTATCTATCTACCTACCTACCTATCTCTATCTATCTATCTACCTACCTACCTATCTCTATCTATCTATCTACCTACCTACCTATCTCTATCTAACTACCTACCTACCTACCTATCTCTATCTACCTACCTACCTACCTATCTGTATCTATCTATCTATCTATCTATCTATCTATCTATCTATCTATCTATCTATCTATCTATCTATCTATCTACCTACCTACCTACCTACCTATCTGTATCTATCTATCTATCTATCTATCTATCTATCTATCTATCTATCTATCTATCTATCTATCTATCTACCTACCTACCTACCTACCTACCTACCTACCTACCTATCTGTATCTATCTATCTACCTACCTACCTCTGTATCTATCTACCTACCTACCTATCTGTATCTATCTATCTACCTACATACCTATCTCTATCTATCTATCTACCTACCTACCTATCTGTATCTATCTACCTACCTACCTACCTATCTGTATCTATCTATCTACCTACATACCTATCTCTATCTATCTACCTACCTAGCTACCTATCTCTATCTATCTATCTATCTACCTACCTACCTATCTCTTTCTATCTATCTACCTACCTACCTATCTCTATCTATCTACCTACCTACCTACCTATCTTTATCTATCTATCTATCTATCTATCTATCTATCTATCTATCTATCTATCTATCTATCTATCTATCTATCTATCTATCTATCTATCTACCTACCTACCTACCTACCTACCTACCTACCTACCTACCTATCTGTATCTATCAATCTACCTACCTACCTATATCTATCTATCTATCTACCTACCTACCTATCTCTATCTATCTACCTACCTACCTACCTATCTGTATCTATCTATCTACCTACGTACCTATCTCTATCTATCTTCCTACCTACCTACCTATCTGTATCTATCTACCTACCTAACTATCTGTACCTATCAATCTACCTACCTACCTATCTCTATCTATCTATCTACCTACCTACCTATCTCTATCTAAGTATCTACCTACCTACCTATCTCTATCTATCTATCTATCTATCTATCTATCTACCTACCTAACTATCTCTATCTATCTACCTACCTACCTACCTATCTGTATCCATCAATCTACCTACCTACCTATCTCTATCTATCTATCTACCTACCTACCTATCTCTATCTATCTACCTACCTACCTACCTATCTCTATCTATCTACCTACCTACCTACCTATCTTTATCTATCTATCTATCTATCTATCTATCTATCTATCTATCTATCTATCTATCTATCTATCTATCTATCTATCTATCTATCTATCTATCTACCTACCCACCTACCTATCTGTATCTATCAATCTACCTACCTACCTATATCTATCTATCTATCTACCTACCAACCTATCTCTATCTATCTATCTACCTAGCTACCTATCTCTATCTATCTATCTACCTACCTACCTATCTGTATTTATCTATCTACCTACCTACCTATCTGTATCTATCTATCTACCTACCTACCTATCTCTATCTATCTACCTACCTACCTATCTGTGTCTATCTATCTACCTACCTACCTATCTGTATCTATCAATCTACCTACCTACCTATCTCTATCTATCTACCTACCTACCTATCTGTCTCTATCAATCTACCTACCTATCTATCTCTATCTATCTACCTACCTACCTATCTGTATCTATCAATCTACCTACCTACCTATCTGTATCTATCTATCTACCTACCTACCTATCTCTATCTATCTATCTAACTACCTACCTATCTGTATCTATCTACCTACCTACCTATCTCTATCTATCTATCTACCTAGCTACCTACCTATCTTTCTCTATCTATCTATCTATGTATCTACCTACCTACCTATCTCTAACTATCTATCTACCTACCTACCTACCTATCTCTATCTATCTACCTACCTACCTACCTATCTCTATCTATCTACCTACCTACCTACCTATCTTTATCTATCTATCTATCTATCTATCTATCTATCTATCTATCTATCTATCTATCTATCTACCTACCTACCTACCTACCTATCTGTAACTATCAATCTACCTACCTACCTATCTCTATCTATCTATCTACCTACCTACCTACCTATCTTTATCTATCTATCTATCTATCTATCTATCTATCTATCTATCTACCTACCTTCCTACCTACCTACCTACCTACCTACCGATCTGTATCTATCAATCTACCTACCTACCTATATCTATCTATCTATCTATCTACCTACCTACCTATCTCTATCTATCTACCTACCTACCTACCTATCTGTATCTATCTATCTCCCTACGTACCTATCTCTATCTATCTTCCTACCTACCTACCTATCTGTATCTATCTATCTACCTACCTACCTATCTGTATCTATCAATCTACCTACCTACCTATCTCTATCTATCTACCTACCTACCTATCTCTATCTATCTATCTATCTATCTACCTACCTACCTATCTCTATCTATCTATCTACCTACCTACCTATCTCTATCTATCTATCTACCTACCTACCTATCTCTATCTAACTACCTACCTACCTACCTATCTCTATCTACCTACCTACCTACCTATCTGTATCTATCTATCTATCTATCTATCTATCTATCTATCTATCTATCTATCTATCTATCTATCTATCTATCTATCTACCTACCTACCTACCTATCTGTATCTATCTATCTATCTATCTATCTATCTATCTATCTATCTATCTACCTACCTACCTACCTACCTACCTACCTACCTACCTACCTACCTATCTGTATCTATCTATCTACCTACCTACCTCTGTATCTATCTACCTACCTACCTATCTGTATCTATCTATCTACCTACATACCTATCTCTATCTATCTATCTACCTACCTACCTATCTGTATCTATCTACCTACCTACCTACCTATCTGTATCTATCTATCTACCTACATACCTATCTCTATCTATCTACCTACCTAGCTACCTATCTCTATCTATCTATCTATCTACCTACCTACCTATCTCTTTCTATCTATCTACCTACCTACCTATCTCTATCTATCTACCTACCTACCTACCTATCTTTATCTATCTATCTATCTATCATCTATCTATCTATCTATCTATCTATCTATCTATCTATCTATCTATCTATCTATCTATCTATCTATCTATCTATCTACCTACCTACCTACCTACCTACCTACCTACCTACCTACCTACCTACCTACCTATCTGTATCTATCAATCTACCTACCTACCTATATCTATCTATCTATCTACCTACCTACCTATCTCTATCTATCTACCTACCTACCTACCTATCTGTATCTATCTATCTACCTACGTACCTATCTCTATCTATCTTCCTACCTACCTACCTATCTGTATCTATCTACCTACCTAACTATCTGTACCTATCAATCTACCTACCTACCTATCTCTATCTATCTATCTACCTACCTACCTATCTCTATCTAAGTATCTACCTACCTACCTATCTCTATCTATCTATCTATCTATCTACCTACCTAACTATCTCTATCTATCTACCTACCTACCTACCTATCTGTATCCATCAATCTACCTACCTACCTATCTCTATCTATCTATCTACCTACCTACCTATCTCTATCTATCTACCTACCTACCTACCTATCTCTATCTATCTACCTACCTACCTACCTATCTTTATCTATCTATCTATCTATCTATCTATCTATCTATCTATCTATCTATCTATCTATCTATCTATCTATCTATCTATCTATCTATCTATCTATCTATCTACCTACCCACCTACCTATCTGTATCTATCAATCTACCTACCTACCTATATCTATCTATCTATCTACCTACCAACCTATCTCTATCTATCTATCTACCTAGCTACCTATCTCTATCTATCTATCTACCTACCTACCTATCTGTATTTATCTATCTACCTACCTACCTATCTGTATCTATCTATCTACCTACCTACCTATCTCTATCTATCTACCTACCTACCTATCTGGGTCTATCTATCTACCTACCTACCTATCTGTATCTATCAATCTACCTACCTACCTATCTCTATCTATCTACCTACCTACCTATCTGTCTCTATCAATCTACCTACCTATCTATCTCTATCTATCTACCTACCTACCTATCTGTATCTATCAATCTACCTACCTACCTATCTGTATCTATCTATCTACCTACCTACCTATCTCTATCTATCTATCTAACTACCTACCTATCTGTATCTATCTACCTACCTACCTATCTCTATCTATCTATCTACCTAGCTACCTACCTATCTTTCTCTATCTATCTATCTATGTATCTACCTACCTACCTATCTCTAACTATCTATCTACCTACCTACCTACCTATCTCTATCTATCTACCTACCTACCTACCTATCTCTATCTATCTACTTACCTACCTACCTATCTTTATCTATCTATCTATCTATCTATCTATCTATCTATCTATCTATCTATCTATCTATCTATCTATCTATCTACCTACCTACCTGTATCTATCAATCTACCTACCTACCTATCTCTATCTATCTATCTACCTACCTACCTATCTCTATCTAACTACCTACCTACCTACCTATCTCTATCTACCTACCTACCTACCTATCTGTATCTATCTATCTATCTATCTATCTATCTATCTATCTATCTATCTATCTATCTACCTACCTACCTACCTACCTATCTGTATCTATCTATATATCTATCTATCTATCTATCTATCTATCTATCTATCTATCTATCTATCTACCTACCTACCTACCTACCTACCTACCTATCTGTATCTATCTATCTACCTACCTACCTCTGTATCTATCTACCTACCTACCTATCTGTATCTATCTATCTACCTACATACCTATCTCTATCTATCTATCTACCTACCTACCTATCTGTATCTATCTACCTACCTACCTACCTATCTGTATCTATCTATCTACCTACATACCTATCTCTATCTATCTACCTACCTAGCTACCTATCTCTATCTATCTATCTACCTACCTACCTACCTATCTCTTTCTATCTATCTACCTACCTACCTATCTCTATCTATCTACCTACCTACCTACCTATCTTTATCTATCTATCTATCTATCTATCTATCTATCTATCTATCTATCTATCTATCTACCTACCTACCTACCTACCTACCTACCTATCTGTATCTATCAATCTACCTACCTACCTATATCTATCTATCTATCTACCTACCTACCTATCTCTATCTATCTACCTACCTACCTACCTATCTGTATCTATCTATCTACCTACGTACCTATCTCTATCTATCTTCCTACCTACCTACCTATCTGTATCTATCTACCTACCTAACTATCTGTACCTATCAATCTACCTACCTACCTATCTCTATCTATCTATCTACCTACCTACCTATCTCTATCTAAGTATCTACCTACCTACCTATCTCTATCTATCTATCTATCTATCTACCTACCTAACTATCTCTATCTATCTACCTACCTACCTACCTATCTGTATCCATCAATCTACCTACCTACCTATCTCTATCTATCTATCTACCTACCTACCTATCTCTATCTATCTACCTACCTACCTACCTATCTCTATCTATCTACCTACCTACCTACCTATCTTTATCTATCTATCTATCTATCTATCTATCTATCTATCTATCTATCTATCTATCTATCTACCTACCCACCTACCTATCTGTATCTATCAATCTACCTACCTACCTATATCTATCTATCTATCTACCTACCAACCTATCTCTATCTATCTATCTACCTAGCTACCTATCTCTATCTATCTATCTACCTACCTACCTATCTGTATTTATCTATCTACCTACCTACCTATCTGTATCTATCTATCTACCTAGCTACCTATCTCTATCTATCTACCTACCTACCTATCTGTGTCTATCTATCTACCTACCTACCTATCTGTATCTATCAATCTACCTACCTACCTATCTCTATCTATCTACCTACCTACCTATCTGTCTCTATCAATCTACCTACCTATCTATCTCTATCTATCTACCTACCTACCTATCTGTATCTATCAATCTACCTACCTACCTATCTGTATCTATCTATCTACCTACCTACCTATCTCTATCTATCTATCTAACTACCTACCTATCTGTATCTATCTACCTACCTACCTAACTATCTCTATCTATCTATCTACCTAGCTACCTACCTATCTTTCTCTATCTATCTATCTATCTATGTATCTACCTACCTACCTATCTCTAACTATCTATCTACCTACCTACCTACCTATCTCTATCTATCTACCTACCTACCTACCTATCTCTATCTATCTACTTACCTACCTACCTATCTTTATCTATCTATCTATCTATCTATCTATCTATCTATCTATCTATCTATCTATCTATCTATCTATCTATCTATCTATCTATCTATCTACCTACCTACCTGTATCTATCAATCTACCTACCTACCTATCTCTATCTATCTATCTACCTACCTAAATATCTCTATCTACCTACCTACCTACCTACCTATCTCTATCTATCTACCTACCTACCTACCTATCTTTATCTATCTATCTATCTATCTATCTATCTATCTATCTATCTATCTATATATCCATCTATCTATCTATCTATCTATCTACCTACCTACCTACCTACCTACCTATCTGTGTCTATCAATCTACCTACCTACCTATATCTATCTATCTATCTATCTATCTATCTACCTACCTACCTATCTCTATCTATCTACCTACCTACCTACCTATCTGTATCTATCTATCTACCTACATACCTATCTCTATCTATCTTCCTACCTACCTACCTATCTGTATCTATCTATCTACCTACCTACCTATCTGTATCTATCAATCTACCTACCTACCTATCTCTATCTATCTATCTACCTACCTACCTATCTCTATCTATCTATCTATCTATCTATCTATCTATCTATCTATCTATCTATCTATCTATCTATCTATCTATCTACCTACCTATCTCTATCTATCTATCTACCTACCTACCTATTTGTATCTATCTATCTACCTACCTACCTATCTCTATCTATCTATCTACCTACCTACCTATCTGTGTCTATCTATCTACCTACCTACCTATCTGTATCTATCAATCTACCTACCTACCTATCTCTATCTATCTACCTACCTACCTATCTGTCTCTATCAATCTACCTACCTATCTATCTCTATCTATCTACCTACCTACCTATCTGTATCTATCAATCTACCTACCTACCTATCTGTATCTATCTATCTACCTACCTACCTATCTCTATCTATCTATCTAACTACCTACCTATCTGTATCTATCTACCTACCTACCTAACTATCTCTATCTATCTATCTACCTAGCTACCTACCTATCTTTCTTTATCTATCTATCTATGTATCTACCTACCTACCTATCTCTAACTATCTATCTACCTACCTACCTACCTACCTATCTCTATCTATCTACCTACCTACCTACCTATCTCTATCTATCTACTTACCTACCTACCTATCTTTATCTATCTATCTATCTATCTATCTATCTATCTATCTATCTATCTATCTATCTATCTATCTATCTATCTATCTACCTACCTACCTACCTACCTACCTGTATCTATCAATCTACCTACCTACCTATCTCTATCTATCTATCTACCTACCTAAATATCTCTATCTACCTACCTACCTACCTACCTATCTCTATCTATCTACCTACCTACCTACCTATCTTTATCTATCTATCTATCTATCTATCTATCTATATATCCATCTATCTATCTATCTACCTACCTACCTACCTACCTACGTACCTATCTGTGTCTATCAATCTACCTACCTACCTATATCTATCTATCTATCTATCTATCTATCTACCTACCTACCTACCTATCTCTATCTATCTACCTACCAACCTACCTATCTGTATCTATCTATCTACCTACATACCTATCTCTATCTATCTTCCTACCTACCTACCTATCTGTATCTATCTATCTACCTACCTACCTATCTGTATCTATCAATCTACCTACCTACCTATCTCTATCTATCTATCTACCTACCTACCTATCTCTATCTATCTATCTATCTATCTATCTATCTATCTATCTATCTATCTATCTATCTATCTATCTATCTATCTACCTACCTATCTCTATCTATCTATCTACCTACCTACCTATCTGTATCTATCTATCTACCTACCTACCTATCTCTATCTATCTATCTACCTACCTACCTATCTGTGTCTATCTATCTACCTACCTACCTATCTGTATCTATCAATCTACCTACCTACCTATCTCTATCTATCTACCTACCTACCTATCTGTCTCTATCAATCTACCTACCTATCTATCTCTATCTATCTACCTACCTACCTATCTGTATCTATCAATCTACCTACCTATCTGTATCTATCTATCTACCTACCTACCTATCTCTATCTATCTATCTAACTACCTACCTATCTGTATCTATCTACCTACCTACCTAACTATCTCTATCTATCTATCTACCTAGCTACCTACCTATCTTTCTCTATCTATCTATCTATGTATCTACCTACCTACCTATCTCTAACTATCTATCTACCTACCTACCTACCTACCTATCTCTATCTATCTACCTACCTACCTACCTATCTCTATCTATCTACTTACCTACCTACCTATCTTTATCTATCTATCTATCTATCTATCTATCTATCTATCTATCTATCTATCTATCTATCTACCTACCTACCTACCTACCTGTATCTATCAATCTACCTACCTACCTATCTCTATCTATCTATCTACCTACCTAAATATCTCTATCTACCTACCTACCTACCTACCTATCTCTATCTATCTACCTACCTACCTACCTATCTTTATCTAGCTATCTATCTATCTATCTATCTATATATCCATCTATCTACCTATCTATCTATCTATCTACCTACCTACCTACCTACCTACGTACCTATCTGTGTCTATCAATCTACCTACCTACCTATATCTATCTATCTATCTATCTATCTATCTATCTATCTATCTATCTACCTACCTACCTATCTCTATCTATCTACCTACCTACCTACCTATCTGTATCTATCTATCTACCTACATACCTATCTCTATCTATCTTCCTACCTACCTACCTATCTGTATCTATCTATCTACCTACCTACCTATCTGTATCTATCAATCTACCTACCTACCTATCTCTATCTATCTATCTACCTACCTACCTATCTCTATCTATCTATCTATCTATCTATCTATCTATCTATCTATCTATCTATCTATCTATCTA
>JAKSXO010000037.1:5059526-5064526 GCA_024509115.1 Crotalus helleri | reverse complement strand
CTACCTACCTATCTCTATCTATCTATCTACCTACCTACCTATCTTTATCTATCTATCTATCTATCTATCTATCTATCTATCTATCTATCTATCTATCTATCTATCTATCTATCTATCTGTATCTATCAATCTACCTACCTACCTATCTTTATCTATCTATCTACCTACCTACCTATCTCTATCTATCTATCTATCTACCTACCTACCTATCTGTATCTATCTATCTACCTACCTACCTATCTCTATCTACCTACCTACCTACCTACCTACCTACCTACCTATCTCTATCTACCTACCTACCTACCTATCTGTATCCATCTATCTACTTACGTACCTATCTCTATCTATCTTCCTACCTACCTAGCTATCTGTATCTATCTATCTACCTACCTACCTATCTATATCTATCTATCTATCTACCTACCTATCTGTATTTATCTATCTACCTACCTACCTATCTGTATCTATCTACATACCTACCAATCTATATCTATCTATCTACCTACCTACCTATCTGTATTTATCTATCTACCTACCTACCTATCTGTATCTATCTATCTACCTACCTACCTATCTCTATCTATATATCTACCTACCTACCTATCTCTATCTATCTATCTACCTACCTACCTACCTACCTACCTTCCTACCTACCTATCTGTCTCTATCAATCTATCTACCTATCTATCTCTATCTATCTATCTATCTACCTACCTACCTATCTCTATCTATCTACGTACCTACCTACCTACCTATCTCTATCTATCTATCTACCTACCTACCTATCTTTATCTATCTATCTATCTATCTATCTATCTATCTATCTATCTATCTATCTATCTATCTATCTATCTATCTATCTATCTCTCTATCTCTCTATCTCTCTATCTCTCTATCTCTCTATCTCTCTATCTATCTATCTATCTATCTATCTATCTATCTACCTACCTACCTACCTACCTACCTATCTGTATCTATATATCTACCTACCTATCTATCTGTATCTATCTACCTACCTACCTATCTGTATCTATCTATCTACCTACATACCTATCTCTATCTATCTACCTACCTAGCTACCTATCTCTATCTATCTATCTACCTACCTACCTATCTGTATCTATCTACCTACCTAACTATCTGTACCTATCTATCTACCTACATACCTATCTCTATCTATCTATCGACCTACCTACCTATCTCTATCTATCTATCTAACTACCTACCTATCTGTATCTATCTACCTACCTACCTAACTATCTCTATCTATCTACCTACCTACCTACCTATCTGTATCTATCAATCTACCTACCTACCTATCTCTATCTATCTATCTATCTACCTACCTACCTATCTCTATCTATCTACCTACCTACCTACCTATCTCTATCTATCTACCTACCTACCTACCTATCTTTATCTATCTATCTATCTATCTATCTATCTATCTATCTATCTATCTATCTATCTATCTACCTACCCACCTACCTATCTGTATCTATCAATCTACCTACCTACCTATATCTATCTATCTACCTACCAACCTATCTCTATCTATCTATCTACCTACCTACCTATCTTTATCTATCTATCTATCTATCTATCTATCTATCTATCTATCTATCTATCTATCTATCTATCTATCTATCTATCTATCTATCTATCTATCTACCTACCTACCTATCTCTATCTATATATCTACCTACCTACCTATCTCTATCTATCTATCTACCTACCTACCTACCTACCTTTCTACCTACCTATCTGTCTCTATCAATCTATCTACCTATCTATCTCTATCTATCTATCTATCTATCTACCTACCTACCTATCTCTATCTATCTATCTATCTACCTACCAATCTCTATCTATCAATCTACCTATCTATCTATCTATATCTATCTATCTACCTACCTACCTATCTGTATTTATCTATCTACCTACCTACCTATCTGTATCTATCTATCTACCTACCTACCTATCTCTATCTATCTATCTACCTACCTACCTATCTGTATCTATCTACCTACCTACCTATCTGTATCTATCAATCTACCTACCTATCTATCTCTATCTATCTACCTACCTACATATCTGTCGCTATCAATCTACCTACCTATCTATCTCTATCTATCTATCTATCTATCTACCTACCTACCTACCTATCTGTATCTATCAATCTACCTACCTACCTATCTGTATCTATCTATCTACCTACCTACCTATCTGTATCTATCAAAGTACCTACCTACCTATCTCTATCTATCTATCTACCTACCTACCTATCTGTCTCTATCAATCTAACTACCTATCTATCTCTATCTATCTATCTACCTACCTACCTATCTCTATCTATCTACCTACCTACCTACCTACCTATCTCTATCTATCTATCTACCTACCTACCTATCTTTATCTATCTATCTATCTATCTATCTATCTATCTATCTATCTATCTATCTATCTATCTATCTATCTATCTATCTATCTATCTGTATCTATCAATCTACCTACCTACCTATCTTTATCTATCTATCTACCTACCTACCTATCTCTATCTATCTATCTATCTACCTACCTATCTGTATCTATCTAACTACCTACCTACCTATCTCTATCTACCTACCTACCTACCTACCTATCTCTATCTACCTACCTACCTACCTATCTGTATCTATCTATCTATCTATCTATCTATCTATCTATCTATCTATCTATCTATCTATCTCTCTATCTCTCTATCTCTCTATCTCTCTATCTCTCTATCTCTCTATCTATCTACCTACCTACCTACCTATCTGTATCTATATATCTACCTACCTACCTATCTGTATCTATCTACCTACCTACCTATCTGTATCTATCTATCTACCTACATACCTATCTCTATCTATCTACCTACCTAGCTACCTATCTCTATCTATCTATCTACCTACCTACCTATCTGTATCTATCTACCTACCTAACTATCTGTACCTATCTATCTACCTACATACCTATCTCTATCTATCTATCGACCTACCTACCTATATCTATCTATCTAACTACCTACCTATCTGTATCTATCTACCTACCTACCTAACTATCTCTATCTATCTACCTACCTACCTACCTATCTGTATCTATCAATCTACCTACCTACCTATCTTTATCTATCTATCTATCTATCTATCTATCTATCTATCTATCTATCTATCTATCTATCTATCTATCTATCTATCTATCTATCTATCTATCTATCTATCTACCTACCTACCTACCTACCTATCTGTATCTATCAATCTACCTACCTACCTATATCTATCTATCTACCTACCAACCTATCTCTATCTATCTACCTACCTACCTACCTATCTGTATCTATCTATCTACCTACCTACCTATCTATATCTATCTATCTACCTACCTACCTATCTGTATTTATCTATCTACCTACCTACCTATCTGTATCTATCTATCTACCTACCTACCTATCTATATCTATCTATCTACCTACCTACCTATCTGTATTTATCTATCTACCTACCTACCTATCTGTATCTATCTATCTACCTACCTACCTATCTCTATCTATCTATCTACCTACCTACCTATCTCTATCTATCTACCTACCTACCTACCTATCTCTATCTATCTACCTACCTACCTACCTATCTTTATGTATCTATCTATCTATCTATCTATCTATCTATCTGTCTGTCTGTCTGTCTGTCTGTCTGTCTGTCTGTCTGTCTATCTATCTATCTACCTACCCACCTACCTATCTGTATCTATCAATCTACCTACCTACCTATATCTATCTATCTATCTACCTACCAACCTATCTCTATCTATCTGTCTACCTACCTACCTATCTCTATCTATCTATCTACCTACCTACCTATCTGTATTTATCTATCTACCTACCTACCTATCTGTATCTATCTATCTACCTACCTACCTATCTCTATCTATCTATCTACCTACCTACCTATCTGTGTCTATCTATCTACCTACCTACCTATCTGTATCTATCAATCTACCTACCTACCTATCTCTATCTATCTACCTACCTACCTATCTGTCTCTATCAATCTACCTACCTATCTATCTCTATCTATCTATCTACCTACCTACCTATCTGTATCTATCAATCTACCTACCTACCTATCTGTATCTATCTATCTACCTACCTACCTATCTCTATCTATCTATCTACCTAGCTACCTACCTATCTTTATCTATCTATCTATCTATGTATCTACCTACCTACCTATCTCTATCTATCTATCTACCTACCTACCTACCTATCTCTATCTATCTACCTACCTACCTACCTATCTCTATCTATCTATCTACCTACCTACCTATCTTTATCTATCTATCTATCTATCTATCTAACTATCTATCTATCTATCTATCTATCTATCTATCTATCTATCTATCTATCTACCTACCTACCTATCTGTATCTATCAATCTACCTACCTACCTATCTCTATCTATCTATCTACCTACCTACCTATCTCTATCTACCTACCTACCTACCTACCTATCTCTATCTATCTACCTACCTACCTACCTATCTTTATCTATCTATCTATCTATCTATCTATCTATCTATCTATCTATCTATCTATCTATCTATCTATCTATCTATCTATCTATCTATCTATCTACCTACCTACCTACCTACCTATCTGTATCTATCAATCTACCTACCTACCTATATCTATCTATCTACCTACCAACCTATCTCTATCTATCTACCTACCTACCTACCTATCTGTATCTATCTATCTACTTACGTACCTATCTCTATCTATCTTCCTACCTACCTAGCTATCTGTATCTATCTATCTACCTACCTACCTATCTATATCTATCTATCTACCTACCTACCTATCTGTATTTATCTATCTACCTACCTACCTATCTGCATCTATCTATCTACCTACCTACCTATCTATATCTATCTATCTACCTACCTACCTATCTGTATTTATCTATCTACCTACCTAC
>JAKSXO010000037.1:5044526-5057026 GCA_024509115.1 Crotalus helleri | reverse complement strand
TTCTATCTCTCTCTCTCTCTCTCTCTCTCTCTCTCTCTCTATCTATCTATCTACCTACCTACCTACCTACCTACCTACCTACCTACCTACCTACCTACCTATCTGTATCTATCTATCTACCTACCTACCTATCTGTATCTATCGACCTACCTACCTATCTGTATCTATCTATCTACCTACATACCTATCTCTATCTATCTACCTACCTAGCTACCTATCTCTATCTATCTATCTACCTACCTACCTATCTGTATCTATCTACCTACCTAACTATCTGTACCTATCTATCTACCTACATACCTATCTCTATCTATCTATCGACCTACCTACCTATCTCTATCTATCTATCTAACTACCTACCTATCTGTATCTATCTACCTACCTACCTAACTATCTCTTTCTATCTACCTACCTACCTACCTATCTGTATCTATCAATCTACCTACCTACCTATCTCTATCTATCTATCTACCTACCTTCCTATCTCTATCTATCTACCTACCTACCTACCTACCTATCTCTATCTATCTACCTACCTACCTACCTATCTTTATGTATCTATCTATCTATCTATCTATCTATCTATCTATCTATCTATCTATCTATCTATCTATCTATCTATCTACCTACCAACCTATCTCTATCTATCTATCTACCTACCTACCTATCTCTATCTATCTATCTACCTACCTACCTATCTGTATTTATCTATATACCTACCTACCTATCTGTATCTATTTATCTACCTACCTACCTATCTCTATCTATCTATCTACCTACCTACCTGTGTCTATCTATCTACCTACCTACCTATCTGTATCTATCAATCTACCTACCTACCTATCTCTATCTATCTACCTACCTACCTATCTGTCTCTATCAATCTACCTACCTATCTATGTCTATCTATCTATCTACCTACCTACCTATCTGTATCTATAAATCTACCTACCTACCTATCTGTATCTATCTATCTACCTACCTACCTATCTCTATCTATCTATCTAACTACCTACCTATCTGTATCTATCTACCTACCTATCTAACTATCTCTATCTACCTACCTACCTACCTACCTACCTACCTATCTGTATCTATCAATCTACCTACCTACCTATCTCTATCTATCTATCTACCTACCTACCTATCTCTATCTACCTACCTACCTACCTACCTATCTCTATCTATCTACCTACCTACCTACCTATCTTTATCTATCTATCTATCTATCTATCTATCTATCTATCTATCTATCTATCTATCTACCTACCTACCTATCTGTATCTATCAATCTACCTACCTACCTATATCTATCTATCTACCTACCAACCTATCTCTATCTATCTACCTACATACCTACCTATCTGTATCTATCTATCTACTAACGTACCTATCTCTATCTATCTTCCTACCTACCTAGCTATCTGTATCTATCTATCTACCTACCTACCTATCTGTATCTATCTATCTACCTACCTACCTATCTGTATCTATCAATGTACCTACCTACCTATCTCTATCTATCTATCTACCTACCTACCTATCTGTCTCTATCAATCTATCTACCTATCTATCTCTATCTATCTATCTACCTACCTACCTATCTCTATCTATCTACCTACCTACCTACCTATCTCTATCTATCTATCTACCTACCTACCTATCTTTATCTATCTATCTATCTATCTATCTATCTATCTATCTATCTATCTATCTATCTATCTATCTATCTGTATCTATCAATCTACCTACCTACCTATCTTTATCTATCTATCTACCTACCTACCTATCTCTATCTATCTATCTATCTACCTACCTATCTGTATCTATCTAACTACCTACCTACCTATCTCTATCTACCTACCTACCTACCTACCTATCTCTATCTACCTACCTACCTACCTATCTGTATCTATCTACCTACCTACCTATCTGTATCTATCAATCTACCTACCTATCTATCTCTATCTATCTACCTACCTACATATCTGTCGCTATCAATCTACCTACCTATCTATCTCTATCTATCTATCTATCTACCTACCTACCTACCTACCTATCTGTATCTATCAATCTACCTACCTACCTATCTGTATCTATCTATCTACCTACCTACCTATCTGTATCCATCAAAGTACCTACCTACCTATCTCTATCTATCTATCTACCTACCTACCTATCTGTCTCTATCAATCTAACTACCTATCTATCTCTATCTATCTATCTACCTACCTACCTATCTCTATCTATCTACCTACCTACCTACCTACCTATCTCTATCTATCTATCTACCTACCTACCTATCTTTATCTATCTATCTATCTATCTATCTATCTATCTATCTATCTATCTATCTATCTATCTATCTGTATCTATCAATCTACCTACCTACCTATCTTTATCTATCTATCTACCTACCTACCTATCTCTATCTATCTATCTATCTACCTACCTATCTGTATCTATCTAACTACCTACCTACCTATCTCTATCTACCTACCTACCTACCTACCTATCTCTATCTACCTACCTACCTACCTATCTGTATCTATCTATCTATCTATCTATCTATCTATCTATCTATCTATCTATCTATCTATCTATCTATCTATCTCTCTATCTCTCTATCTCTCTATCTCTCTATCTCTCTATCTATCTACCTACCTACCTACCTATCTGTATCTATATATCTACCTACCTACCTATCTGTATCTATCTACCTACCTACCTATCTGTATCTATCTATCTACCTACATACCTATCTCTATCTATCTACCTACCTAGCTACCTATCTCTATCTATCTATCTACCTACCTACCTATCTGTATCTATCTACCTACCTAACTATCTGTACCTATCTATCTACCTACATACCTATCTCTATCTATCTATCGACCTACCTACCTATATCTATCTATCTAACTACCTACCTATCTGTATCTATCTACCTACCTACCTAACTATCTCTATCTATCTACCTACCTACCTACCTATCTGTATCTATCAATCTACCTACCTACCTATCTTTATCTATCTATCTATCTATCTATCTATCTATCTATCTATCTATCTATCTATCTATCTATCTATCTATCTACCTACCTACCTACCTATCTGTATCTATCAATCTACCTACCTACCTATATCTATCTATCTACCTACCAACCTATCTCTATCTATCTACCTACCTACCTACCTATCTGTATCTATCTATCTACCTACCTACCTATCTATATCTATCTATCTACCTACCTACCTATCTGTATTTATCTATCTACCTACCTACCTATCTGTATCTATCTATCTACCTACCTACCTATCTATATCTATCTATCTACCTACCTACCTATCTGTATTTATCTATCTACCTACCTACCTATCTGTATCTATCTATCTACCTACCTACCTATCTCTATCTATCTATCTACCTACCTACCTATCTCTATCTATCTACCTACCTACCTACCTATCTCTATCTATCTACCTACCTACCTACCTATCTTTATGTATCTATCTATCTATCTATCTATCTATCTATCTATCTGTCTGTCTGTCTGTCTGTCTGTCTGTCTGTCTGTCTGTCTGTCTATCTATCTATCTCTCTCTCTCTCTCTCTCTCTCTCTCTCTCTCTCTCTCTCTCTCTATCTATCTATCTATCTATCTATCTACCTACCTACCTACCTACCTACCTATCTGTATCTATCTATCTACCTACCTACCTATCTGTATCTATCTACCTACCTACCTATCTGTATCTATCTATCTACCTACATACCTATCTCTATCTATCTACCTACCTAGCTACCTATCTCTATCTATCTATCTACCTACCTACCTATCTGTATCTATCTACCTACCTAACTATCTGTACCTATCTATCTACCTACATACCTATCTCTATCTATCTATCGACCTACCTACCTATCTCTATCTATCTATCTATCTAACTACCTACCTATCTGTATCTATCTACCTACCTACCTAACTATCTCTATCTATCTACCTACCTACCTACCTATCTGTATCTATCAATCTTCCTACCTACCTATCTCTATCTATCTATCTATCTATCTACCTACCTACCTATCTCTATCTATCTACCTACCTACCTACCTATCTCTATCTATCTACCTACCTACCTACCTATCTTTATCTATCTATCTATCTATCTATCTATCTATCTATCTATCTATCTATCTATCTATCTATCTATCTATCTACCTACCCACCTACCTATCTGTATCTATCAATCTACCTACCTACCTATATCTATCTATCTACCTACCAACCTATCTCTACCTATCTATCTACCTACCTACCTATCTTTATCTATCTATCTATCTATCTATCTATCTATCTATCTATCTATCTATCTATCTATCTATCTATCTATCTATCTATCTGTCTATCTATCTACGTATCTATCTACCTACCTATCTGTATCTATCAATCTACCTACCTACCTATCTCTATCATTCTACCTACCTACCTATCTCTATCTAACTATCTACCTACCTACCTATCTCTTTCTACCTACCTACCTACCTATCTGTATCTATCTATCTATCTATCTATCTATCTATCTATCTATCTATCTATCTATCTATCTATCTATCTATCTATCTATCTATCTATCTATCTATCTACCTACCTACCTACCTACCTACCTACCTATCTGTATCTATCTATCTACCTACCTACCTATCTGTATCTATCTACCTACCTACCTATCTGTATCTATCTATCTACCTACATACCTATCTCTATCTATCTACCTACCTACCTACCTATCTCTATCTATCTATCTACCTACCTACCTATCTCTATCTATCTATCTACCTACCTACCTATCTGTATCTATCTATCTACCTACCTACCTATCTCTATCTAACTACCTACCTACCTACCTATCTCTATCTACCTACCTACCTACCTATCTCTATCTATCTATCTATCTATCTATCTATCTATCTATCTATCTATCTATCTATCTATCTATCTATCTTTCTATCTCTCTCTCTCTCTCTCTCTCTCTCTCTCTCTCTCTATCTATCTATCTACCTACCTACCTACCTACCTACCTACCTACCTATCTGTATCTATCTATCTACCTACCTACCTATCTGTATCTATCGACCTACCTACCTATCTGTATCTATCTATCTACCTACATACCTATCTCTATCTATCTACCTACCTAGCTACCTATCTCTATCTATCTATCTACCTACCTACCTATCTGTATCTATCTACCTACCTAACTATCTGTACCTATCTATCTACCTACATACCTATCTCTATCTATCTATCGACCTACCTACCTATCTCTATCTATCTATCTAACTACCTACCTATCTGTATCTATCTACCTACCTACCTAACTATCTCTTTCTATCTACCTACCTACCTACCTATCTGTATCTATCAATCTACCTACCTACCTATCTCTATCTATCTATCTACCTACCTTCCTATCTCTATCTATCTACCTACCTACCTACCTACCTATCTCTATCTATCTACCTACCTACCTACCTATCTTTATGTATCTATCTATCTATCTATCTATCTATCTATCTATCTATCTATCTATCTATCTATCTATCTACCTACCAACCTATCTCTATCTATCTATCTACCTACCTACCTATCTCTATCTATCTATCTACCTACCTACCTATCTGTATTTATCTATATACCTACCTACCTATCTGTATCTATTTATCTACCTACCTACCTATCTCTATCTATCTATCTACCTACCTACCTGTGTCTATCTATCTACCTACCTACCTATCTGTATCTATCAATCTACCTACCTACCTATCTCTATCTATCTACCTACCTACCTATCTGTCTCTATCAATCTACCTACCTATCTATGTCTATCTATCTATCTACCTACCTACCTATCTGTATCTATAAATCTACCTACCTACCTATCTGTATCTATCTATCTACCTACCTACCTATCTCTATCTATCTATCTAACTACCTACCTATCTGTATCTATCTACCTACCTATCTAACTATCTCTATCTACCTACCTACCTACCTACCTACCTATCTGTATCTATCAATCTACCTACCTACCTATCTCTATCTATCTATCTACCTACCTACCTATCTCTATCTACCTACCTACCTACCTACCTATCTCTATCTATCTACCTACCTACCTACCTATCTTTATCTATCTATCTATCTATCTATCTATCTATCTATCTATCTATCTATCTATCTATCTATCTATCTATCTATCTACCTACCTACCTATCTGTATCTATCAATCTACCTACCTACCTATATCTATCTATCTACCTACCAACCTATCTCTATCTATCTACCTACATACCTACCTATCTGTATCTATCTATCTACTAACGTACCTATCTCTATCTATCTTCCTACCTACCTAGCTATCTGTATCTATCTATCTACCTACCTACCTATCTGTATCTATCTATCTACCTACCTACCTATCTGTATCTATCAATGTACCTACCTACCTATCTCTATCTATCTATCTACCTACCTACCTATCTGTCTCTATCAATCTATCTACCTATCTATCTCTATCTATCTATCTACCTACCTACCTATCTCTATCTATCTACCTACCTACCTACCTATCTCTATCTATCTATCTACCTACCTACCTATCTTTATCTATCTATCTATCTATCTATCTATCTATCTATCTATCTATCTATCTATCTATCTATCTATCTATCTATCTATCTATCTATCTATCTATCTATCTATCTATCTATCTATCTATCTATCTATCTGTATCTATCAATCTACCTACCTACCTATCTTTATCTATCTATCTACCTACCTACCTATCTCTATCTATCTATCTATCTACCTACCTATCTGTATCTATCTAACTACCTACCTACCTATCTCTATCTACCTACCTACCTACCTACCTATCTCTATCTACCTACCTACCTACCTATCTGTATCTATCTACCTACCTACCTATCTGTATCTATCAATCTACCTACCTATCTATCTCTATCTATCTACCTACCTACATATCTGTCGCTATCAATCTACCTACCTATCTATCTCTATCTATCTATCTATCTACCTACCTACCTACCTATCTGTATCTATCAATCTACCTACCTACCTATCTGTATCTATCTATCTACCTACCTACCTATCTGTATCTATCAAAGTACCTACCTACCTATCTCTATCTATCTATCTACCTACCTACCTATCTGTCTCTATCAATCTAACTACCTATCTATCTCTATCTATCTATCTACCTACCTACCTATCTCTATCTATCTACCTACCTACCTACCTACCTATCTCTATCTATCTATCTACCTACCTACCTATCTTTATCTATCTATCTATCTATCTATCTATCTATCTATCTATCTATCTATCTATCTATCTATCTATCTATCTATCTGTATCTATCAATCTACCTACCTACCTATCTTTATCTATCTATCTACCTACCTACCTATCTCTATCTATCTATCTATCTACCTACCTATCTGTATCTATCTAACTACCTACCTACCTATCTCTATCTACCTACCTACCTACCTACCTATCTCTATCTACCTACCTACCTACCTATCTGTATCTATCTATCTATCTATCTATCTATCTATCTATCTATCTATCTATCTATCTATCTATCTATCTCTCTATCTCTCTATCTCTCTATCTCTCTATCTCTCTATCTCTCTATCTATCTACCTACCTACCTACCTATCTGTATCTATATATCTACCTACCTACCTATCTGTATCTATCTACCTACCTACCTATCTGTATCTATCTATCTACCTACATACCTATCTCTATCTATCTACCTACCTAGCTACCTATCTCTATCTATCTATCTACCTACCTACCTATCTGTATCTATCTACCTACCTAACTATCTGTACCTATCTATCTACCTACATACCTATCTCTATCTATCTATCGACCTACCTACCTATATCTATCTATCTAACTACCTACCTATCTGTATCTATCTACCTACCTACCTAACTATCTCTATCTATCTACCTACCTACCTACCTATCTGTATCTATCAATCTACCTACCTACCTATCTTTATCTATCTATCTATCTATCTATCTATCTATCTATCTATCTATCTATCTATCTATCTATCTACCTACCTACCTACCTATCTGTATCTATCAATCTACCTACCTACCTATATCTATCTATCTACCTACCAACCTATCTCTATCTATCTACCTACCTACCTACCTATCTGTATCTATCTATCTACCTACCTACCTATCTATATCTATCTATCTACCTACCTACCTATCTGTATTTATCTATCTACCTACCTACCTATCTGTATCTATCTATCTACCTACCTACCTATCTATATCTATCTATCTACCTACCTACCTATCTGTATTTATCTATCTACCTACCTACCTATCTGTATCTATCTATCTACCTACCTACCTATCTCTATCTATCTATCTACCTACCTACCTATCTCTATCTATCTACCTACCTACCTACCTATCTCTATCTATCTACCTACCTACCTACCTATCTTTATGTATCTATCTATCTATCTATCTATCTATCTATCTATCTGTCTGTCTGTCTGTCTGTCTGTCTGTCTGTCTGTCTGTCTGTCTATCTATCTATCTACCTACCCACCTACCTATCTGTATCTATCAATCTACCTACCTACCTATATCTATCTATCTATCTACCTACCAACCTATCTCTATCTATCTGTCTACCTACCTACCTATCTCTATCTATCTATCTACCTACCTACCTATCTGTATTTATCTATCTACCTACCTACCTATCTGTATCTATCTATCTACCTACCTACCTATCTCTATCTATCTATCTACCTACCTACCTATCTGTGTCTATCTATCTACCTACCTACCTATCTGTATCTATCAATCTACCTACCTACCTATCTCTATCTATCTACCTACCTACCTATCTGTCTCTATCAATCTACCTACCTATCTATCTCTATCTATCTATCTACCTACCTACCTATCTGTATCTATCAATCTACCTACCTACCTATCTGTATCTATCTATCTACCTACCTACCTATCTCTATCTATCTATCTACCTAGCTACCTACCTATCTTTATCTATCTATCTATCTATGTATCTACCTACCTACCTATCTCTATCTATCTATCTACCTACCTACCTACCTATCTCTATCTATCTACCTACCTACCTACCTATCTCTATCTATCTATCTACCTACCTACCTATCTTTATCTATCTATCTATCTATCTATCTATCTATCTATCTATCTATCTATCTATCTATCTATCTATCTATCTATCTATCTATCTACCTACCTACCTACCTATCTGTATCTATCAATCTACCTACCTACCTATCTCTATCTATCTATCTACCTACCGACCTATCTCTATCTACCTACCTACCTACCTACCTATCTCTATCTATCTACCTACCTACCTACCTATCTTTATCTATCTATCTATCTATCTATCTATCTATCTATCTATCTATCTATCTATCTATCTATCTATCTACCTACCTACCTACCTACCTATCTGTATCTATCAATCTACCTACCTACCTATATCTATCTATCTACCTACCAACCTATCTCTATCTATCTACCTACCTACCTACCTATCTGTATCTATCTATCTACTTACGTACCTATCTCTATCTATCTTCCTACCTACCTAGCTATCTGTCGCTATCAATCTACCTACCTATCTATCTCTATCTATCTATCTATCTATCTACCTACCTACCTACCTATCTGTATCTATCAATCTACCTACCTACCTATCTGTATCTATCTATCTACCTACCTACCTATCTGTATCTATCAAAGTACCTACCTACCTATCTCTATCTATCTATCTACCTACCTACCTATCTGTCTCTATCAATCTAACTACCTATCTATCTCTATCTATCTATCTACCTACCTACCTATCTCTATCTATCTACCTACCTACCTACCTACCTATCTCTATCTATCTATCTACCTACCTACCTATCTTTATCTATCTATCTATCTATCTATCTATCTATCTATCTATCTATCTATCTATCTATCTATCTATCTATCTATCTATCTATCTATCTGTATCTATCAATCTACCTACCTACCTATCTTTATCTATCTATCTACCTACCTACCTATCTCTATCTATCTATCTATCTACCTACCTATCTGTATCTATCTAACTACCTACCTACCTATCTCTATCTACCTACCTACCTACCTACCTATCTCTATCTACCTACCTACCTACCTATCTGTATCTATCTATCTATCTATCTATCTATCTATCTATCTATCTATCTATCTATCTATCTATCTATCTCTCTATCTCTCTATCTCTCTATCTCTCTATCTCTCTATCTATCTACCTACCTACCTACCTATCTGTATCTATATATCTACCTACCTACCTATCTGTATCTATCTACCTACCTACCTATCTGTATCTATCTATCTACCTACATACCTATCTCTATCTATCTACCTACCTAGCTACCTATCTCTATCTATCTATCTACCTACCTACCTATCTGTATCTATCTACCTACCTAACTATCTGTACCTATCTATCTACCTACATACCTATCTCTATCTATCTATCGACCTACCTACCTATATCTATCTATCTAACTACCTACCTATCTGTATCTATCTACCTACCTACCTAACTATCTCTATCTATCTACCTACCTACCTACCTATCTGTATCTATCAATCTACCTACCTACCTATCTTTATCTATCTATCTATCTATCTATCTATCTATCTATCTATCTATCTATCTATCTATCTATCTATCTATCTATCTATCTACCTACCTACCTACCTATCTGTATCTATCAATCTACCTACCTACCTATATCTATCTATCTACCTACCAACCTATCTCTATCTATCTACCTACCTACCTACCTATCTGTATCTATCTATCTACCTACCTACCTATCTATATCTATCTATCTACCTACCTACCTATCTGTATTTATCTATCTACCTACCTACCTATCTGTATCTATCTATCTACCTACCTACCTATCTATATCTATCTATCTACCTACCTACCTATCTGTATTTATCTATCTACCTACCTACCTATCTGTATCTATCTATCTACCTACCTACCTATCTCTATCTATCTATCTACCTACCTACCTATCTCTATCTATCTACCTACCTACCTACCTATCTCTATCTATCTACCTACCTACCTACCTATCTTTATGTATCTATCTATCTATCTATCTATCTATCTATCTATCTGTCTGTCTGTCTGTCTGTCTGTCTGTCTGTCTGTCTGTCTGTCTGTCTATCTATCTATCTACCTACCCACCTACCTATCTGTATCTATCAATCTACCTACCTACCTATATCTATCTATCTATCTACCTACCAACCTATCTCTATCTATCTGTCTACCTACCTACCTATCTCTATCTATCTATCTACCTACCTACCTATCTGTATTTATCTATCTACCTACCTACCTATCTGTATCTATCTATCTACCTACCTACCTATCTCTATCTATCTATCTACCTACCTACCTATCTGTGTCTATCTATCTACCTACCTACCTATCTGTATCTATCAATCTACCTACCTACCTATCTCTATCTATCTACCTACCTACCTATCTGTCTCTATCAATCTACCTACCTATCTATCTCTATCTATCTATCTACCTACCTACCTATCTGTATCTATCAATCTACCTACCTACCTATCTGTATCTATCTATCTACCTACCTACCTATCTCTATCTATCTATCTACCTAGCTACCTACCTATCTTTATCTATCTATCTATCTATGTATCTACCTACCTACCTATCTCTATCTATCTATCTATCTACCTACCTACCTACCTATCTCTATCTATCTACCTACCTACCTACCTATCTCTATCTATCTATCTACCTACCTACCTATCTTTATCTATCTATCTATCTATCTATCTATCTATCTATCTATCTATCTATCTATCTATCTATCTATCTATCTATCTATCTATCTACCTACCTACCTACCTATCTGTATCTATCAATCTACCTACCTACCTATCTCTATCTATCTATCTACCTACCTACCTATCTCTATCTACCTACCTACCTACCTACCTATCTCTATCTATCTACCTACCTACCTACCTATCTTTATCTATCTATCTATCTATCTATCTATCTATCTATCTATCTATCTATCTATCTATCTATCTATCTATCTATCTATCTATCTATCTATCTATCTATCTATCTATCTACCTACCTACCTACCTACCTATCTGTATCTATCAATCTACCTACCTACCTATATCTATCTATCTACCTACCAACCTATCTCTATCTATCTACCTACCTACCTACCTATCTGTATCTATCTATCTACTTACGTACCTATCTCTATCTATCTTCCTACCTACCTAGCTATCTGTATCTATCTATCTACCTACCT
>JAKSXO010000037.1:5034526-5039526 GCA_024509115.1 Crotalus helleri | reverse complement strand
CTATCTATCTATCTATCTATCTATCTATCTATCTATCTGTATCTATCAATCTACCTACCTACCTATCTTTATCTATCTATCTACCTACCTACCTATCTCTATCTATCTATCTATCTATCTATCTATCTATCTATCTATCTATCTATCTATCTATCTACCTACCTACCTATCTGTATCTATCTATCTACCTACCTACCTATCTGTATCTATCAATGTACCTACCTACCTATCTCTATCTATCTATCTACCTACCTACCTATCTGTCTCTATCAATCTATCTACCTATCTATCTCTATCTATCTATCTACCTACCTACCTATCTCTATCTATCTACCTACCTACCTACCTATCTCTATCTATCTATCTACCTACCTACCTATCTTTATCTATCTATCTATCTATCTATCTATCTATCTATCTATCTATCTGTATCTATCAATCTACCTACCTACCTATCTTTATCTATCTATCTACCTACCTACCTATCTCTATCTATCTATCTATCTATCTATCTATCTATCTATCTATCTATCTATCTATCTATCTATCTATCTACCTACCTACCTATCTGTATCTATCTATCTACCTACCTACCTATCTCTATCTACCTACCTACCTATCTCTATCTACCTACCTACCTACCTACCTATCTGTATCTATCTACATACCTAACTATCTGTACCTATCTATCTACCTACATACCTATCTCTATCTATCTATCGACCTACCTACCTATCTCTATCTATCTAACTACCTACCTATCTGTATCTATCTACCTACCTACCTAACTATCTCTATCTATCTACCTACCAACCTACCTATCTGTATCTATCAATCTACCTACCTACCTATCTCTATTTATCTATCTATCTACCTACCTACCTATCTCTATCTATCTACCTACCTACCTACCTATCTCTATCTATCTACCTACCTACCTACCTATCTTTATCTATCTATCTATCTATCTATCTATCTATCTATCTATCTATCTATCTATCTATCTATCTATCTATCTATCTATCTATCTATCTATCTATCTATCTATCTATCTATCTATCTACCTACCCACCGACCTATCTGTATCTATCAATCTACCTACCTACCTATATCTATCTATCTACCTACCAACCTATCTCTATCTATCTACCTACCTACCTATCTTTATCTATCTATCTATCTATCTATCTATCTATCTATCTATCTATCTATCTGTCTGTCTATCTATCTACGTATCTATCTACCTACCTATCTGTATCTATCAATCTACCTACCTACCTATCTCTATCTATCTACCTACCTACCTATCTCTATCTAACTATCTACCTACCTACCTATCTCTTTCTACCTACCTACCTACCTATCTGTATCTATCTATCTATCTATCTATCTATCTATCTATCTATCTATCTATCTATCTATCTATCTATCTATCTATCTATCTATCTACCTACCTACCTACCTACCTACCTATCTGTATCTATCTATCTACCTACCTACCTATCTGTATCTATCTACCTACCTACCTAATTGTATCTATCTATCTACCTACATACCTATCTCTATCTATCTACCTACCTACCTACCTATCTCTATCTATCTATCTACCTACCTACCTATCTCTATCTATCTATCTACCTACCTACCTATCTGTATCTATCTATCTACCTACCTACCTATCTCTATCTAACTACCTACCTACCTACCTATCTCTATCTACCTACCTACCTACCTATCTCTATCTATCTATCTATCTATCTATCTATCTATCTATCTATCTCTCTCTCTCTCTCTCTCTCTATCTATCTATCTATCTATCTATCTATCTACCTACCTACCTACCTACCTACCTATCTGTATCTATCTATCTACCTACCTACCTATCTGTATCTACCTACCTACCTATCTGTATCTATCTATCTACCTACATACCTATCTCTATCTATCTACCTACCTAGCTACCTATCTCTATCTATCTATCTACCTACCTACCTATCTGTATCTATCTACCTACCTAACTATCTGTACCTATCTATCTACCTACATACCTATCTCTATCTATCTATCGACCTACCTACCTATCTCTATCTATCTATCTAACTACCTACCTATCTGTATCTATCTACCTACCTACCTAACTATCTCTATCTATCTACCTACCTACCTACCTATCTGTATCTATCAATCTTCCTACCTACCTATCTCTATCTATCTATCTATCTACCTACCTACCTATCTCTATCTATCTACCTACCTACCTACCTATCTCTATCTATCTACCTACCTACCTACCTATCTTTATCTATCTATCTATCTATCTATCTATCTATCTATCTATCTATCTATCTATCTACCTACCCACCTACCTATCTGTATCTATCAATCTACCTACCTACCTATATCTATCTATCTACCTACCAACCTATCTCTACCTATCTATCTACCTACCTACCTATCTTTATCTATCTATCTATCTATCTATCTATCTATCTATCTGTCTATCTATCTACGTATCTATCTACCTACCTATCTGTATCTATCAATCTACCTACCTACCTATCTCTATCATTCTACCTACCTACCTATCTCTATCTAACTATCTACCTACCTACCTATCTCTTTCTACCTACCTACTACCTATCTGTATCTATCTATCTATCTATCTATCTATCTATCTATCTATCTATCTATCTATCTATCTATCTATCTATCTACCTACCTACCTACCTACCTACCTATCTGTATCTATCTATCTACCTACCTACCTATCTGTATCTATCTATCTACCTACATACCTATCTCTATCTATCTACCTACCTAGCTACCTATCTCTATCTATCTATCTACCTACCTACCTATCTGTATCTATCTACCTACCTAACTATCTGTACCTATCTATCTACCTACATACCTATCTCTATCTATCTATCGACCTACCTACCTATCTCTATCTATCTATCTAACTACCTACCTATCTGTATCTATCTACCTACCTACCTAACTATCTCTTTCTATCTACCTACCTACCTACCTATCTGTATCTATCAATCTACCTTCCTACCTATCTCTATCTATCTATCTATATATCTTTCTATCTCTCTCTCTCTCTCTCTCTCTCTCTCTCTATCTATCTATCTATCTATCTACCTACCTACCTACCTACCTACCTACCTACCTACCTATCTGTATCTATCTACCTACCTACCTATCTGTATCTATCTATCTACCTACATACCTATCTCTATCTATCTACCTACCTAGCTACCTATCTCTATCTATCTATCTACCTACCTACCTATCTGTATCTATCTACCTACCTAACTATCTGTACCTATCTATCTACCTACATACCTATCTCTATCTATCTATCGACCTACCTACCTATCTCTATCTATCTATCTAACTACCTACCTATCTGTATCTATCTACCTACCTACCTAACTATCTCTTTCTATCTACCTACCTACCTACCTATCTGTATCTATCAATCTACCTTCCTACCTATCTCTATCTATCTATCTACCTACCTTCCTATCTCTATCTATCTACCTACCTACCTACCTACCTATCTCTATCTATCTACCTACCTACCTACCTATCTTTATGTATCTATCTATCTATCTATCTATCTATCTATCTATCTATCTATCTATCTATCTATCTATCTATCTATCTATCTATCTATCTATCTACCTACCTACCCACCTACCTATCTGTATCTATCAATCTACCTACCTACCTATATCTATCTATCTACCTACCTACCTACCTATCTCTATCTATCTATCTACCTACCTACCTATCTCTATCTATCTATCTACCTACCTACCATCTGTATTTATCTATATACCTACCTACCTATCTGTATCTATTTATCTACCTACCTACCTATCTCTATCTATCTATCTACCTACCTACCTGTGTCTATCTATCTACCTACCTACCTATCTGTATCTATCAATCTACCTACCTACCTATCTCTATCTATCTACCTACCTACCTATCTGTCTCTATCAATCTACCTACCTATCTATGTCTATCTATCTATCTACCTACCTACCTATCTGTATCTATAAATCTACCTACCTACCTATCTGTATCTATCTATCTACCTACCTACCTATCTCTATCTATCTATCTAACTACCTACCTATCTGTATCTATCTACCTACCTATCTAACTATCTCTATCTACCTACCTACCTACCTACCTACCTATCTGTATCTATCAATCTACCTACCTACCTATCTCTATCTATCTATCTACCTACCTACCTATCTCTATCTACCTACCTACCTACCTACCTATCTCTATCTATCTACCTACCTACCTACCTATCTTTATCTATCTATCTATCTATCTATCTATCTATCTATCTATCTATCTATCTATCTATCTATCTATCTATCTATCTATCTACCTACCTACCTATCTGTATCTATCAATCTACCTACCTACCTATATCTATCTATCTACCTACCAACCTATCTCTATCTATCTACCTACCTACCTACCTATCTGTATCTATCTATCTACTAACGTACCTATCTCTATCTATCTTCCTACCTACCTAGCTATCTGTATCTATCTATCTACCTACCTACCTATCTATATCTATCTATCTACCTACCTACCTATCTGTATTTATCTATCTACCTACCTACCTATCTGTATCTATCTATCTACCTACCTACCTATCTATATCTATCTATCTACCTACCTACCTATCTGTATTTATCTATCTACCTACCTACCTATCTGTATCTATCTATCTACCTACCTACCTATCTCTATCTATCTATCTACCTACCTACCTATCTCTATCTATCTACCTACCTACCTACCTATCTCTATCTATCTACCTACCTACCTACCTATCTTTATGTATCTATCTATCTATCTATCTATCTATCTATCTATCTATCTGTCTGTCTGTCTGTCTGTCTGTCTGTCTGTCTGTCTGTCTGTCTGTCTGTCTGTCTGTCTATCTATCTATCTAC
>JAKSXO010000037.1:5022026-5032026 GCA_024509115.1 Crotalus helleri | reverse complement strand
TATCTCTATCTATCTACCTACCTACCTACCTACCTATCTCTATCTATCTACCTACCTACCTACCTATCTTTATGTATCTATCTATCTATCTATCTATCTATCTATCTATCTATCTATCTATCTATCTATCTATCTATCTATCTATCTATCTATCTATCTATCTATCTATCTATCTATCTACCTACCTACCCACCTACCTATCTGTATCTATCAATCTACCTACCTACCTATATCTATCTATCTATCTACCTACCAACCTATCTCTATCTATCTATCTACCTACCTACCTATCTCTATCTATCTATCTACCTACCTACCATCTGTATTTATCTATATACCTACCTACCTATCTGTATCTATTTATCTACCTACCTACCTATCTCTATCTATCTATCTACCTACCTACCTGTGTCTATCTATCTACCTACCTACCTATCTGTATCTATCAATCTACCTACCTACCTATCTCTATCTATCTACCTACCTACCTATCTGTCTCTATCAATCTACCTACCTATCTATGTCTATCTATCTATCTACCTACCTACCTATCTGTATCTATAAATCTACCTACCTACCTATCTGTATCTATCTATCTACCTACCTACCTATCTCTATCTATCTATCTAACTACCTACCTATCTGTATCTATCTACCTACCTATCTAACTATCTCTATCTACCTACCTACCTACCTACCTACCTATCTGTATCTATCAATCTACCTACCTACCTATCTCTATCTATCTATCTACCTACCTACCTATCTCTATCTACCTACCTACCTACCTACCTATCTCTATCTATCTACCTACCTACCTACCTATCTTTATCTATCTATCTATCTATCTATCTATCTATCTATCTATCTACCTACCTACCTATCTGTATCTATCAATCTACCTACCTACCTATATCTATCTATCTACCTACCAACCTATCTCTATCTATCTACCTACCTACCTACCTATCTGTATCTATCTATCTACTAACGTACCTATCTCTATCTATCTTCCTACCTACCTAGCTATCTGTATCTATCTATCTACCTACCTACCTATCTATATCTATCTATCTACCTACCTACCTATCTGTATTTATCTATCTACCTACCTACCTATCTGTATCTATCTATCTACCTACCTACCTATCTATATCTATCTATCTACCTACCTACCTATCTGTATTTATCTATCTACCTACCTACCTATCTGTATCTATCTATCTACCTACCTACCTATCTCTATCTATCTATCTACCTACCTACCTATCTCTATCTATCTACCTACCTACCTACCTATCTCTATCTATCTACCTACCTACCTACCTATCTTTATGTATCTATCTATCTATCTATCTATCTATCTATCTATCTATCTGTCTGTCTGTCTGTCTGTCTGTCTGTCTGTCTGTCTGTCTGTCTGTCTGTCTGTCTGTCTATCTATCTATCTACCTACCCACCTACCTATCTGTATCTATCTACTTACCTACCTATCTGTATCTATCAATCTACCTACCTACCTATCTCTATCTATCTACCTACCTACCTATCTGTCTCTATCAATCTACCTACCTATCTATCTCTATCTATCTATCTATCTATCTACCTACCTACCTATCTGTATCTATCAATCTACCTACCTACCGGGGCTTCCGGTGGATCTGCGTTGGGCGATGGCGGCTACTTTGTAGCCGTCCTCCTGGGTAAGTGTAATGAACCGCTATGAACAGCAGACATCAGCTGTTCAGCGGTTCAAAATCCCCCTCCCGGGCAAAGGGGGGGGCAGAGGGTAGTCTGAATAGTGGTAGAGCCTCTTATGTACCCCCAATTTTCCTTTTTTGGGGGTGATAGAGTGCTCCCACGGAGTTCAGACTGTCTCCGCTTCCCAGCTGCTTTTGTCCTTGGGACAAAACAAGCCCTCGCAGCCACCTCCGCGTTTAAAGTGATCTAGTGAGTTTTTTTTAAGAAGCGGACAGGGTTGTTTAGAGGATTTATTTTTTTTGCTTTCTTTGACTTTATATGTATTTTAAATTTAAAGGTTTATTCTTTTGTTATAGTCTTTCTTTTTATTTTTTGCTTTTTGCTGAAAGGGAAAGTAAAATGGCGATCGGCAGACTTTCTAGCGTTTTTTTTTTTTCGGGAAGCTAGAATGGCGATCGGCTTTTTTACCTTCTCTTTTTTTTCTTTCTTCTTTTTAAGGATTGGATGGATTTTAGAGTATTATTAATTTTTGTTGTTTAATTTTCTAAACATTATTGCTTTGGTCTGATTCTTTGTTTTGCTTTTTGTATTTCTAAAAGGCAGGCATTTTGGTTTTCCCCCCCCCCCCTCTTTTTTTTTTTCATTTTAACGATTGGAGTGTATATTCTAATTTTTTTATTGATTTATTTTTCGCCTTCTTTGACTTTATTTTAAATCCAAAGGTTTATTGTTTTGTTTATAGTCCTTTTTTTCCACTATTTGCTTTTTTGTTGAAAGAGAAAGTAAATGGCGATCGGGAGACCTTCTAGCGTTTTTTTTTTTTTTTTTGGTAGCTAGAGTGCCGATCGGCTTTTTTTTACTTTCTCCCTTTTTTTTCTTTTTAATGAATTGGATGGATTTTAGAAGTATTATTATTGTTTTGGTTTGATTTGTTGCTTTGTCTTTTGTATTTTTAAAGGGCAGGCATTCTGGTTTTGGTCTGATTCTTTGTTTTGCTTTTTGTATTTTTAAAAGGCAGGCATTTTGGTTTCCCTCCTCCCCCCCTTTTTTTTCTCTCACTTTAACGATTGGAGTGTATATTTTAATTTTTTGTTTTGGTTTGATTTGTGGTTTTGTCTCTTGTATTTTTAAAGGGCAGGCATTCTGGTTTTTTCCCTCCCCTTTTCCCTTTTTTTTTTTCATTTTAATGATTGGAGTGTATATCTTAATTTCTTTTATTTTTTTTCTTCTTTTCTAACTCCCTCTTTTTTATTTTTATTTTTTTCTCATTATTTTAAAGATTTTCTTTTGAGGGAGTTATGATTTTCTTTTGAAGGAATTTTTGTAATTTTTAAGAAGGAGTAAAGTTTTTTTTTTTAAGATGGCTCCAAAGCGTCCAGTGAATTTCACAGTTCCTAAATCTTCTGTGGCCCAGCCAACAACTGTGAAGGATATGCAACAAATGATGGGAAATTTTACAATTCAAATTAGAGCAGAAATGAAAAAGATTTTGGAAGAAAATAATAAGATTTTGAGGCAAGACATAGTTTTGGCTCTAAAAGGAGTTGCTTCTGTTCTTGAAAAGTTGAATTCCCATGTGGAAGAAGTAGCTGAAAAAGTGGAATTAATGGAGGGGAAAATTGAAAGTATGGAAAAAGAAATGGAAAACGAGATTCTTATGCTTCAATATGGTCAAATGGAATACGCCTTAAGAATTAGGGGCTTGGAAGAGTCCTTGCAGGAAGATCTGAAAGAAATGGTTGCAAAGAACTTTGCTGTAATTTTGAATAAAGAAAAAGAAGGAATACTTAGTGAAATTGAAAAACTATTTAGAGTTAATTCTGCGGTGGCAGTACAAAAGAATTTGCCAAGAGATGTGGTAATTTACTTTGGGAAGAAATCTTTACGCAATGAAATTATACAAGCTTTTTATAAGAAGAGATTTCAAATTGCTTCACAAGATGTTATAATTTTAAAGGAGATCCCATCAAAAATTTTAAGAAGAAGAAAGGAGTTTGCCTTTTTAGCAAATGAACTTAAAATGAGACGAATTTCGTTTAGATGGGATGTTCCGATTGGAATGGTGGTGAATTACCTGGGAATATGTTACAGACTTAATACTGTTTCTCAAGCAAAAGATTTTTATACTTCAGTATTGGGGGCATGTCCATCTCCATCTATTAAGTTCAAGACTTTGGAAGAAATGGATGTAGAATTACAGTTTGAAGACTCTAAAATTGGGCAACCCCTGTTTAAGAGATCTCAACATGTTCAGATTGAGGAGCAGGAGACAACTTGTGTAGCACAAAACTGTAAAGAAAAGCAGCAACTGAAGAAGAGTAATGAAATTTCACACCTAGTGATTGCTGAATCTGCGGGAGAAGTAAGACCTATAAATCCTTTGGAGCAATCTTCAAGGATGGAAGGGTCACCTGAGACGAAAAAGGGGAAATTTCAGCCTGAGGGGCGTCAACAAGTTGAGAGGAAGGGGCAGAGGAAAATCTGTGCAACATATAATTGTAAAGAAAAAGACCAACAGAACAAGGAGCTTAAGGAATCCCCACATGTACTGGCTTCTGAGTCGTTGGGAGACTCAGAAAATTTGGAGCAGCTTTTGAGGACAGATCCTAAAGCATTTGTTTTAAGCTTTATAACGAAAATGGATAATCGAGGCTGACAATAATAATATCAGTATGATAATGAATGGAGAATCAAAATGGACAATTGAGATTGATAAGGACTGGGTTTTTTGTGGTTGCAACTTGTTATTGATGAAGATTTGAATATCTATTGTGTTTATGGTGGATGGAATTTGTTATAGTGTCTACTTTGGATGGAATCTGATAAGATTTAAATGAGTATAAAGGTGTCTTGTTTTTTTTTTTCTTTTTTTAAGTTTTAAGTAATGTATAAATTTGTGTTCTGGGGGAGTTTATGAAAATGATAATAATATTTATGATATTAGAAGGATTGGAGTATATTACAATGTGTTTAGTGTTTGGGTGGGGTTTTTAATGTTTAAAGTTTTAAGTAATGTTTAGATTTGTGTTTTTGATTGACTATAATTTGTTTGTTTTAATGTTTCAAGTTCTGATTGTTTAAATTTGTGTTTTGGAGGGACTATAACTTGTTTAACTAAATGTATTTAGATTTGCTTATGATTTATGCTAGACTTTATATGGTAGTTATAGATGTTTAAAGAAAGCAGTGCTTAAAATTGTGTCTTGGAAGAAACTTATGTAGAAGGATGGATAATATTATAAGTAAGATTAGAAGATTTTTAGAGTATATTATAATGTGTTTATTATTATTTTCTAGAAATAATTCATTTAATTTAAGGTACTTAGGATTGTTTAGGATTTATAGGTGTCTTAAGTTTTATATGTGTTTTAAGTTCTTTTTCTTTTTTTTCTTTTGAAACATTTTGGATAAGCCTGTAATCAACTCTGGGAGGTTCAGGGGAGGGTTAGGGAGGTTTGGGGAGTTGGGGGAGGGTATGGGTGGGTGGGCGGGTTTGGGGAGGGGATTTATTTTGTAAAATGTTAAAAATTCTCAATAATAAAAAAAAATCTACCTACCTACCTATCTGTATTTATCTATCTACCTACCTACCTATCTGTATCTATCTATCTATCTACCTACCTACCTATCTCTATCTATCTATCTACCTACCTACCTATCTCTATCTATCTATCTACCTACCTACCTATCTGTATCTATCTACCTACCTACCTATCTGTATCTATCAATCTACCTACCTACCTATCTCTATCTATCTACCTACCTACCTATCTGTCTCTATCAATCTACCTACCTATCTATCTCTATCTATCTATCTACCTACCTACCTATCTGTATCTATCAATCTACCTATCTACCTATCTGTATCTATCAATCTACCTACCTACCTATCTCTATCTATCTATCTACCTACCTACCTATCTGTATCTATCTACCTACCTACCTATCTCTATCTATCTATCTATCTAACTTCCTACCTATCTGTATCTACCTACCTACCTAACTATCTCTATCTATCTACCTACCTACCTACCTATCTTTATCTATCTATCTATCTATCTATCTATCTATCTATCTATCTATCTATCTATCTATCTATCTATGTATCTACCTACCTACCTATCTGTATCTATCTATCTACCTACTTACCTATCTCTATCTACCTACCTACCTACCTACCTATATCTATCTATCTATCTACCTACCTACCTATCTGTCTCTATCAATCTATCTACCTATCTATCTCTATCTATCTATCTATCTACCTACCTACCTATCTCTATTTACCTACCTACCTACCTACCTATCTCTATCTATCTATCTACCTACCTACCTATCTCTATCTATCAATCTACCTACCTACCTATCTGTATCTATCTACCTACCTACCTACCTATCTGTATCTATCAATCTACCTACCTACCTATCTCTATCTATCTATCTACCTACCTACCTATCTGTATTTATCTATCTACCTACCTACCTATCTGTATCTATCTATCTACCTACCTACCTATCTCTATCTATCTATCTACCTACCTACCTATCTGTATCTATCTACCTACCTACCTATCTGTATCTATCAATCTACCTACCTACCTATCTCTATCTATCTACCTACCTACCTATCTGTCTCTATCAATCTACCTACCTATCTATCTCTATCTATCTATCTATCTACCTACCTACCTATCTGTATCTATCAATCTACCTACCTACCTATCTGTATCTATCTATCTACCTACCTACCTATCTCTATCTATCTATCTAACTTCCTACCTATCTGTATCTACCTACCTACCTAACTATCTCTATCTATCTACCTACCTACCTACCTATCTTTATCTATCTATCTATCTATCTATCTATCTATCTATCTATCTATCTATCTATCTATCTATCTATCTATCTATCTATCTATCTATCTATCTATCTATGTATCTACCTACCTACCTATCTGTATCTATCTATCTACCTACCTACCTATCTCTATCTACCTACCTACCTACCTACCTATATCTATCTATCTATCTATCTACCTACCTACCTATCTGTATCTATCAATCTACCTACCTACCTATCTCTATCTATCTCTCTACCTACCTACCTATCTCTATCTATCTACCTACCTACCTACCTATCTGTATCTATCTATCTACCTACCTACCTATCTGTATCTATCTATCTACCTACCTACCTATCTCTATCTATCTATCTACCTACCTACCTATCTGTCTCTATCAATCTATCTACCTATCTATCTCTATCTATCTATCTATCTACCTACCTACCTATCTCTATCTATCTACCTACCTACCTACCTACCTATCTCTATCTATCAATCTACCTACCTACCTATCTGTATCTATCTACCTACCTACCTACCTATCTGTATCTATCAATCTACCTACCTACCTATCTCTATCTATCTATCTACCTACCTACCTATCTGTATTTATCTATCTATCCACCTACCTATCTGTATCTATCTATCTACCTACCTACCTATCTCTATCTATCTATCTACCTACCTACCTATCTGTATCTATCTACCTACCTACCTATCTGTATCTATCAATCTACCTACCTACCTATCTCTATCTATCTACCTACCTACCTATCTGTCTCTATCAATCTACCTACCTATCTATCTCTATCTATCTATCTACCTACCTACCTATCTGTATCTATCTATCTATCTACCTACCTACCTATCTCTATCTATCTATCTACCTACCTACCTATCTGTATCTATCTACCTACCTACCTATCTGTATCTATCAATCTACCTACCTACCTATCTCTATCTATCTACCTACCTACCTATCTGTCTCTATCAATCTACCTACCTATCTATCTCTATCTATCTATCTACCTACCTACCTATCTGTATCTATCAATCTACCTATCTACCTATCTGTATCTATCAATCTACCTACCTACCTATCTCTATCTATCTATCTACCTACCTACCTATCTGTATCTATCTACCTACCTACCTATCTCTATCTATCTATCTAACTTCCTACCTATCTGTATCTACCTACCTACCTAACTATCTCTATCTATCTACCTACCTACCTACCTATCTTTATCTATCTATCTATCTATCTATCTATCTATCTATCTATCTATCTATCTATCTATCTACCTACCTACCTATCTGTATCTATCTATCTATCTATCTATCTATCTATCTATCTATCTATCTATCTATCTACCTACCTACCTACCTACCTACCTACCTACCTACCTATCTGTATCTATCTATCTACCTACCTACCTATCTGTATCTATCTACCTACCTACCTATCTGTATCTATCTATCTACCTACATACCTATCTCTATCTATCTATCGACCTACCTACCTATCTCTATCTATCTATCTATCTACCTACCTACCTATCTGTATCTATCTACCTACCTACCTACCTATCTGTATCTATCTATCTACCTACATACCTATCTCTATCTATCTACCTACCTAGCTACCTATCTCTATCTATCTATCTACCTACCTACCTACCTATCTCTATCTATCTATCTACCTACCTACCTATCTGTATCTATCTACCTACCTACCTATCTGTATCTATCAATCTACCTACCTACCTATCTCTATCTATCTACCTACCTACCTATCTGTCTCTATCAATCTACCTACCTATCGATCTCTATCTATCTATCTATCTACCTACCTACCTATCTGTATCTATCAATCTACCTACCTACCTATCTGTATCTATCTATCTACCTACCTACCTATCTCTATCTATCTATCTAACTTCCTACCTATCTGTATCTACCTACCTACCTAACTATCTCTATCTATCTACCTACCTACCTACCTATCTTTATCTATCTATCTATCTATCTATCTATCTATCTATCTATCTATCTATCTATCTATCTATGTATCTACCTACCTACCTATCTGTATCTATCTATCTACCTACCTACCTATCTCTATCTACCTACCTACCTACCTACCTACCTATATCTATCTATCTATCTACCTACCTACCTATCTGTATCTATCAATCTACCTACCTACCTATCTCTATCTATCTCTCTACCTACCTACCTATCTCTATCTATCTACCTACCTACCTACCTATCTGTATCTATCTATCTACCTACCTACCTATCTGTATCTATCTATCTACCTACCTACCTATCTATATCTATCTATCTATCTATCTACCTACCTACCTATCTGTCTCTATCAATCTATCTACCTATCTATCTCTATCTATCTATCTACCTACCTACCTATCTCTATCTATCTACCTACCTACCTACCTACCTATCTCTATCTATCAATCTACCTACCTACCTATCTGTATCTATCTACCTACCTACCTACCTATCTGTATCTATCAATCTACCTACCTACCTATCTCTATCTATCTATCTACCTACCTACCTATCTGTATTTATCTATCTACCTACCTACCTATCTGTATTTATCTATCTACCTACCTACCTATCTCTATCTATCTATCTACCTGCCTACCTATCTGTATCTATCTACCTACCTACCTATCTGTATCTATCAATCTACCTACCTACCTATCTCTATCTATCTACCTACCTACCTATCTGTCTCTATCAATCTACCTACCTATCTATCTCTATCTATCTATCTACCTACCTACCTATCTGTATCTATCAATCTACCTACCTACCTATCTGTATCTATCTATCTACCTAACTATCTCTATCTACCTACCTACCTACCTATCTTTATCTATCTATCTATCTATCTATCTATCTATCTATCTATCTATCTATCTATCTATCTATCTATCTATCTATCTATCTATGTATCTACCTACCTACCTATCTCTATCTATCTACCTACCTACCTACCTATCTTTATCTATCTATCTATCTATCTATCTATCTCTCTATCTATCTATCTATCTATCTACCTACCTACCTACCTACCTACCTACCTACCTACCTACCTATCTGTATCTATCAATCTACCTACCTACCTATCTCTATCTATCTATCTACCTACCTACCTATCTCTATCTATCTACCTACCTACCTACCTATCTCTATCTATCTATCTACCTACCTACCTATCTCTATCTATCAATCTACCAACCTACCTATCTGTATCTATCTACCTACCTACCTACCTATCTGTATCTATCAATCTACCTACCTACCTATCTCTATCTATCTATCTACCTATCTATCTATCTATCTATCTATCTATCTATCTATCTATCTATCTATCTATCTATCTATCTATCTACCTACCTACCTACCTACCTACCTACCTAC
>JAKSXO010000037.1:5009526-5017026 GCA_024509115.1 Crotalus helleri | reverse complement strand
CTACCTATCTGTATCTATCTACCTACCTACCTATCTGTATCTATCTATCTACCTACATACCTATCTCTATCTATCTACCTACCTAGCTACCTATCTCTATCTATCTATCTACCTACCTATCTGTATCTATCTACCTACCTACCTATCTGTCTCTATCAATCTATCTACCTATCTATCTCTATCTATCTATCTACCTACCTACCTATCTCTATCTATCTACCTACCTACCTACCTATCTCTATCTATCTATCTACCTACCTACCTATCTCTATCTATCAATCTACCTACCTACCTATCTGTATCTATCTATCTACCTACCTACCTATCTCTATCTATCAATCTACCTACCTACCTATCTGTATCTATCTATCTACCTACCTACCTGTCTGTATCTATCAATCTACCTACCTACCTATCTCTATCTATCTATCTACCTACCTACCTATCTGTATTTATCTATCTACCTACCTACCTATCTGTATCTATATATCTACCTACCTACCTATCTCTATCTATCTACCTACCTACCTATCTGTATCTATCTACCTACCTACCTATCTGTATCTATCAATCTACCTACCTACCTATCTCTATCTATCAATCTACCTACCTACCTATCTGTATCTATCTATCTACCTACCTACCTATCTCTATCTATCTATCTAACTTCCTACCTATCTGTATCTACCTTCCAATTATCTCTATCTATCTACCTACCTACCTATCTTTATCTATCTATCTATCTATGTATCTACCTACCTACCTATCTGTATCTATCTATCTACCTACCTACCTATCTGTATCTATCTACCTACCTACCTATCTGTATCTATCTATCTACCTACATACCTATCTCTATCTATCTACCTACCTAGCTACCTATCTCTATCTATCTATCTACCTACCTATCTGTATCTATCTACCTACCTACCTATCTGTATCTATCTATCTATCTACCTACATACCTATCTCTATCTATCTATCGACCTACCTACCTATCTCTATCTATCTATCTACCTACCTACCTATCTGTATCTATCTACCTACCTACCTATCTGTATCTGTCAGAATCCAATCATATTTCATCTTTAATTATCAAATATAGAAACTCCCAATTCTGCCTTCTTTGGATTCTGCCATAAGAGGGAGAGAAGGGGGAGAACAAAGGGGCTTTATGGCCCTCACTTCCTTCAATAGACTTCAAAGAGCTGAATGCTGAATGTGTGTTTATTGTAACCTATTGTAACCTCAAAGCGTTAGCACCAGGGATCATTAGCATTAACAAAGAAGAGTATTTGCCTTTCATGTAGTTATCTGAAGTCTCCATCCAGACGGAAGGAAGAAGAAACGGGGTGGAATTGTGATACTTGAAACTATCACTGGAAGGGGGGTTGATTGGGTGGGGACTACTGGGGAACCCCTTAAAACCTTGAATGGGAGAGCTTGGACCCCAAGTCCTGTCTAGCATGCCTGCAACCATTTTCTCTTAATAAAGGATTCCTGTTGGAAGAACTATTCCAAGAGTTCTGTCTTCTTAAGATGCAAAGTGGGGTGGGTCCTTACATTAGACAGGACTTGCAAAATTAATCCACCTGGAAGGTAGACCCTTGCCGGGGGATTTTGCAAAAATTTACCATGTCAGACAACGAAGCAAGAGAGGGAGAAAACTCCCTGGAAAGAGAGCCGCTGACCCAGTTGGAACCTTGCCAGATGTTGGGATCCGAGAGGCCAGATTTCTCAGAAGAAGAAGTGGTGGAGACACAGGACCACAAGCCTCGCTGGTCGATGGGCGTTGGAAAGAAAAGCGAGTGGGGAAAGGAATCAAGAAAAGTGACCCTGAGACGGGGGACCAAGCAACCAGAATGGAAGCAGGAGATGGAGAAATCCCTGCACGCAAGTGAAGAGGGAGGAAGCTGTATGCAGTACTCAGACTGGATCCTAGAGAAAGCTATTGACCTGATGAAGAGAACTCTCAGCTCCCTAGGAGAGGAGATTCCTGAGCCCTACGCCCGCCCCAGTTCCTGGAGCCACAAAGGGAGAGACACCGAGGGGGACGTGGAACCTGCAACCCCAGGGACATTTACTGATCCAGGAGCTCCCACCCCCTACCGGACCCAAGATGGAAATCTGGACAGAAGACACTACCACCCACAATGGAGGCACCGATCCATTCCAAGACGTCCACCGTTGGAGGTGAAATTCAAAGGGGAGCCAACACGCTTGGGGTTTTTCCTAACCCAAGTCCTCAGCTACATGGAGGAATATGGGCAGGACATCCCCAGCGACAAAGCCCGCATCCGGATCGTGCAATCTGCCCTGGATGGACCAGCTGCAGATTGGGTGGTGAACCTGCATGACTCCAATGCCCCAGAACTCAGTAACTTCAACCGTTTCATGTCCTCTTTGAGAAGACGATTTGAAGACCCCCTGGCTGATCGCAAAGCCCGTGAAAGAATAACAACGATGAGGCAGGGCAAACGCCCAGTGGCTGAGTATACACAAGAATTCCGGGCCATTGCCAGCAAACTGAATTGGCCAGAAGACATCCTCCTTGGCCGTTTCAAAGACGGACTAAACTATGATCTATATGATGCTTGCCTGCCCCGAGGAGACCCACATCGACTTGAGGAATGGTACGTCTTGGCAGAGGAAGCAGAGATCGACATATTGAAGAGGCATCGCCGAGGAAAACAATGGAGCCGCCCCCCGCCTGAGCTGACACACCAACCGGTGAAATCATCGGATACAGCCAAGAAGCAGATGGGGTGTTTCAAGTGCGGAAGAGAAGGGCATCGAGCTGTAGAATGCCGCTCAAAGGCCCCCCAGCACAACCCAGACAGATCCCCAATCAACAAACCCAGAGGGTATTCAGCTAAGCCAAAAGAAACAGCCATGAAAATGATGGAAATTGCAGAAACCCCCACCTCTGCTCACCAAGGGGAAAGAACTCCAGCCTACACCACAGGGACGGTGGATGCCTCAGATGACAGCTCGGAAGGCGAACCCCTGGTAAGTGGACGCATCACACCCATCTTCAAAACAGTGACTATATTAATCCCCCCCATGCCCGAAGCTGTGAAGGTGAAAGCCTTAATAGACTCTGGCTGTACCCGCTGCCTCATTAGCCCAACACTAGTGGGGAATCTGGGCATCCCATCCAGGAGACTGGAACAACCAATCTCATTTGGCCAGCTAGATGGATCCATAGCAGGGGGGGTGCCAGCTACCCTAGCCACTTTGCCAATACATCTCTCCCTGGGCAACCATGAAGAGGACTTAACATTTGTGGTGACCCCAGGTATGGAATGCCCAATGATTCTAGGGATGGAATGGTTGAAAAAATGGAACCCCTGGGTAAATTGGAGGACGACAGAAATCAAATTCCCGAAGGGGGACCCCATGGACTTAAAACCCCAAGGGAGGCTACCAGAATCAAGAATAGAAAAAGCATCCATAGGAGAGGAAAAAAGATTAACAGAAATACCAGAGGAATATAGGGACCTTGCTGAAGTCTTCAGTGAGGAGAGGGCGAATGAGCTTCCCCCCCACCGACCCACAGACTGTACCATTGAATTCAAGCCTGGGGCAAAACTCCCGAAGCCCAGATTATACTCCATGAGCCCAAAGGAGAAGGAGGAAATGGAAAGATTTATAAAAAAAAACCTGGAGAGAGGTTTCATTGAGCCAGCCAAGCCTAAAGTGGCTGCCCCGGTCCTTTTTAGAGAGAAGAAGGACGGCTCTTTACGTTTATGCGTGGATTATAGGGCCCTGAATACAATCAGTGAAAGCAACCTATACCCGCTGCCCCTCATGAAAGACATGCTGTCACACCTATCGAAAGGGAAGATTTTTTCTAAACTAGACTTAAGGGAAGCTTACTATCGAGTGAGAATCAAGGAAGGGGACGAATGGAAGACTGCATTTAACTGCCCCATGGGGTGCTATCAATTCAAAGTCTTGCCATTTGGATTACAAGGGGGCCCTGCAGTCTTTATGCAACTAATCAATGACGTTCTAAGGGAACACCTGTTTAAGGGGGTCCTTGTTTACTTGGACGACATTCTTATCTTTACCGAAACAAAAGAAGAACACGTCAAACTTGTCAGAGCGGTTTTAAAGAAGCTGCGAGCCGCTCACCTATATGCCAAACTCTCAAAATGCGAATTCCACCAGGAAAGGATAGACTACCTAGGCTATCGCATATCCCCACAGGGCATTGAAATGGACCCAGAGAAGGTCAGAGCAGTATTAGAATGGGCACCACCCCGCACAAGAAAGCAACTACAAAGTTTCCTGGGCTTTGCAAATTTTTACCGCCAATTCATCCCCTCATTTGCACAGATAGCCTTGCCCCTCACTAACTTACTAAAAACGAAGGGAACACCCTCAGTAAAACCTAGCCAGCCACTAACATGGACAATGGAGTGCCAAGCAGCGTTTGAGAGACTAAAGAGACTTTTTTCTGCCGAACCAGTACTAAGGCACCCAGACATGGACAAACCCTTCATAATACAGGCAGATGCAAGTGATGTGGCAGTGGGGGCTGTGCTATTACAAGAAAATGATGATGCAGTATTGCAACCCTGTGCATATACATCTAAGAAACTCACGGAAACAGAACAGCGCTGGCCCGTATGGGAGAAGGAGGCTTATGGGATACGTTGGGCATTACTCACGTGGCGACAGTTCCTGGAAGGCAACAAAATCCCCTTCCAGGTATGGACTGATCACAAAAATTTAGAAGCCCTGAAAACTTCCAGGAAACTCAATCCCAAACAAGCCCGCTGGTCCCAGCATTTTCACCAATTCCAATTTAAGCTCAAACATTTACCAGGAAGAAAGAACTTCCTGGCAGATGCACTATCTCGCATGCCCCAATATAACAGCGCACGAACCACAGACTCTAGACCAATAATGGCAGAGTCACAACTGGCAGCGCCAGTAACCACAAGAACCCAAGCCAAAATAAAACCACAACTGGACAGCCAAACTGGGATTGAATTCAGAAAAAGTTTGGAAACAGATGATTGGTTCCAGAAAAACAAACATGTGTGCACAATGAGAGACGGATTGCCTTGGGTAGGGGAAAAGTTATATATACCAACAACTCAAAGACTAACTTTCATGCAACTTTGCCATGACACAAAATCAGCAGGGCATTTTGGATTTGTAAAAACTTTACACTTAATTAAACGGCAATTTTGGTGGCCATCAATAAAAAAGGACATAGAAAGTTATGTTGCCAGCTGCCCAACCTGTGCATCAGCAAAGAGGTTGCAAGGGAAATCGCCAGGGCTGTTACAACCAGTGGCAAGTCCCTCAGCCCCCTGGAGGGAAATAGCCATGGATTTTATAGTGGAATTGCCTGAAAGCAATGGGAATACTGTTATCTGGACAGTCACGGACCTATTTTCCAAACAGGTGCACTTTATCCCTTGCCAAAAAATTCCCACTGCAAAGGCCTTAGCAAAACTTTTCATCCAGCACATTTACAGATTGCACGGGGCACCCCAACGCATCATCTCTGATAGGGGAGTGCAATTTACGTCTGCATTTTGGAAGGAATTTTTATCCCTCTTAGGGACCACTCAGGGACTGACATCTAGCCATCACCCTCAGACAGATGGACAAACAGAACGGTGCCATTCAGTACTTGAGCAATATTTGAGATGTTTTTTAAATTTCCAACAGAGTGATTGGACGGACTTACTTCCTTTTGCAGAAGTTGCCTACAATAATGCAGTCCACTCCAGCACAGGCTACACTCCTTTTCAAATAGCCAACGGCCAAAGTTTCAACCCTATGCCAGAGTTAACCCCAAAAGAACCAACGATCCCTTCACTGAAAGAATGGATGGAAAACCTACAAAACACCTGGCCAATAGTCAGAAAATCACTAGATGAAGCTAGGCGGGCATACAAAGCACAAGCCGATAAAAAAAGGGTTGAGCCTACACCATTCATTATAGGAGAAATGGTGTACTTATCTACAAAATACCTAAAGTCCCTACAGCCCTGTAAAAAACTTGGACCAAAATATATAGGACCTTTTCCAATTAAAAGGATCATAAATCCAGTAACAGTAGAATTAGAATTACCCAAAAACCTCAGGCAAATACACCCAATTTTTCATTGCAGCTTGCTGAAAAGGGAGCATCAGTCACCTCTACGGCCAAGAATCCCCCCCCCACCACCTCCAATCATGGTGGAGGGGGAACAACACTTCGAAATAAAAGAGATCCTTGACTCTAGGAGATATCATGGAACAACCCAGTACCTAGTTGCCTGGAAACACCTCCCTGCCTCACAAAATGAGTGGGTCCATAAACGTCACGTCAGAGCCCCGAAGCTATTGAAGAAGTTTCACACAGAGTATCCTAACAAGCCTAACTAAATTTTTTACTTGTGTTTTCTTTCAGGTGGATCTCTCTTATTGTTAAGAGGGGCCGGATGTCAGAATCCAATCATATTTCATCTTTAATTATCAAATATAGAAACTCCCAATTCTGCCTTCTTTGGATTCTGCCATAAGAGGGAGAGAAGGGGGAGAACAAAGGGGCTTTATGGCCCTCACTTCCTTCAATAGACTTCAAAGAGCTGAATGCTGAATGTGTGTTTATTGTAACCTATTGTAACCTCAAAGCGTTAGCACCAGGGATCATTAGCATTAACAAAGAAGAGTATTTGCCTTTCATGTAGTTATCTGAAGTCTCCATCCAGACGGAAGGAAGAAGAAACGGGGTGGAATTGTGATACTTGAAACTATCACTGGAAGGGGGGTTGATTGGGTGGGGACTACTGGGGAACCCCTTAAAACCTTGAATGGGAGAGCTTGGACCCCAAGTCCTGTCTAGCATGCCTGCAACCATTTTCTCTTAATAAAGGATTCCTGTTGGAAGAACTATTCCAAGAGTTCTGTCTTCTTAAGATGCAAAGTGGGGTGGGTCCTTACAGTATCTATCTATCTACCTACATACCTATCTCTATCTATCTACCTACCTAGCTACCTATCTCTATCTATCTATCTACCTACCTACCTACATACCTACCTACCTATCTCTTTCTATCTATCTACCTACCTACCTAGCTCTATCTATCTACCTACCTACCTACCTATCTGTATCTATCTATCTACCTACCTACCTATCTCTATCTATCTATCTAACTTCCTACCTATCTGTATCTACCTTCCAATTATCTCTATCTATCTACCTACCTACCTATCTTTATCTATCTATCTATCTATGTATCTACCTACCTACCTATCTGTATCTATCTATCTACCTACCTACCTATCTGTATCTATCTACCTACCTACCTATCTGTATCTATCTATCTACCTACATACCTATCTCTATCTATCTACCTACCTAGCTACCTATCTCTATCTATCTATCTACCTACCTATCTGTATCTATCTACCTACCTACCTATCTGTATCTATCTATCTATCTACCTACATACCTATCTCTATCTATCTATCGACCTACCTACCTATCTC
>JAKSXO010000037.1:4957026-5004526 GCA_024509115.1 Crotalus helleri | reverse complement strand
CCTACCTATCTGTATCTATCTACCTACCTACCTATCTGTATCTATCTATCTATCTACCTACATACCTATCTCTATCTATCTATCGACCTACCTACCTATCTCTATCTATCTATCTACCTACCTACCTATCTGTATCTATCTACCTACCTACCTATCTGTATCTATCTATCTACCTACATACCTATCTCTATCTATCTACCTACCTAGCTACCTATCTCTATCTATCTATCTACCTACCTACCTACATACCTACCTACCTATCTCTTTCTATCTATCTACCTACCTACCTATCTCTATCTATCTACCTACCTACCTACCTATCTTTATCTATCTATCTATCTATCTGTCTATCTATCTATCTATCTATCTATCTATCTATCTATCTATCTATCTATCTATCTATCTATCTATCTATCTACCTACCTACCTATCTGTATCTATCAATCTACCTACCTACCTATCTTTATCTATCTATCTATCTATCTATCTATCTATCTATCTATCTATCTATCTATCTATCTATCTATCTATCTATCTATCTATCTATCTATCTATCTATCTACCTACCTATCTGTATCTATCTATCGACCTACCTACCTATCTGTATCTATCAATCTACCTACCTACCTATCTCTATCTATCTCTCTACCTACCTACCTATCTCTATCTATCTACCTATCTACCTACCTATCTGTATCTATCTATCTACCTACCTACCTATCTGTATCTATCAATCTACCTACGTACCTATCTGTATCTATCAATCTACCTACCTACCTATCTCTATCTATCTCTCTACCAACCTACCTATCTCTATCTATCTAACTAGCTACCTACCTACCTATCTGTATCTATCTATCTACCTACCTACCTATCTGTATCTATCTATCTACCTACCTACATATCTCTATCTATCTATCTACCTACCTACCTACCTATCTCTATCTATCTATCTACCTACCTACCTATCTGTATCTATCTACCTACCTACCTATCTGTATCTATCTATCTACCTACATACCTATCTCTATCTATCTACCTACCTAGCTACCTATCTCTATCTATCTATCTACCTACCTACCTACATACCTACCTACCTATCTCTTTCTATCTATCTACCTACCTACCTAGCTCTATCTATCTACCTACCTACCTACCTATCTGTATCTATCTATCTACCTATCTACCTATCTCTATCTATCTATCTAACTTCCTACCTATCTGTATCTACCTTCCAATTATCTCTATCTATCTACCTACCTACCTATCTTTATCTATCTATCTATCTATGTATCTACCTACCTACCTATCTGTATCTATCTATCTATCTACCTACCTACCTATCTGTATCTATCTACCTACCTACCTATCTGTATCTATCTATCTACCTACATACCTATCTCTATCTATCTACCTACCTAGCTACCTATCTCTATCTATCTATCTACCTACCTATCTGTATCTATCTACCTACCTACCTATCTGTATCTATCTATCTATCTACCTACATACCTATCTCTATCTATCTATCGACCTACCTACCTATCTCTATCTATCTATCTACCTACCTACCTATCTGTATCTATCTACCTACCTACCTATCTGTATCTATCTATCTACCTACATACCTATCTCTATCTATCTACCTACCTAGCTACCTATCTCTATCTATCTATCTACCTACCTACCTACATACCTACCTACCTATCTCTTTCTATCTATCTACCTACCTACCTATCTCTATCTATCTACCTACCTACCTACCTATCTTTATCTATCTATCTATCTATCTGTCTATCTATCTATCTATCTATCTATCTATCTATCTATCTATCTATCTATCTATCTATCTATCTATCTATCTATCTATCTATCTATCTATCTATCTATCTATCTATCTACCTACCTACCTATCTGTATCTATCAATCTACCTACCTACCTATCTTTATCTATCTATCTATCTATCTATCTATCTATCTATCTATCTATCTATCTATCTATCTATCTATCTATCTATCTACCTACCTACCTATCTGTATCTATCTATCGACCTACCTACCTATCTGTATCTATCAATCTACCTACCTACCTATCTCTATCTATCTCTCTACCTACCTACCTATCTCTATCTATCTACCTACCTACCTATCTGTCTATATCAATATACCTACCTATCTATCTCTATCTATCTATCTACCTACCTACCTATCTGTATCTATCAATCTACCTACCTACCTATCTGTATCTATCTATCTACCTACCTACCTATCTCTATCTATCTATCTAATTTCCTACCTATCTGTATCTACCTACCTACCTAACTATCTCTATCTATCTACCTACCTACCTACCTATCTTTATCTATCTATCTATCTATCTATCTATCTATCTATCTATCTATCTATCTATCTATCTATCTATCTATGTATCTACCTACCTACCTATCTGTATCTATCTATCTACCTACCTACCTATCTCTATCTATCTACCTACCTACCTACCTATCTCTATCTATCTATCTATCTATCTATCTACCTACCTACCTACCTATCTTTATCTATCTATCTATCTATCTATCTATCTATCTATCTATCTATCTATCTATCTATCTATCTATCTATATCTATCTATCTACCTACCTACCTAACTGTATTTATCTATCTACCTACCTACCTATCTGTATCTATCTATCTACCTACCTACCTATCTCTATCTATCTACCTACCTAGCTACCTATCTCTATCTATCTATCTATCTACCTACCTATCTGTATCTATCTACCTACCTACCTATCTGTATCTATCTATCTATCTATCTACCTACATACCTATCTCTATCTATCTATCGACCTACCTACCTATCTCTATCTATCTATCTACCTACCTACCTATCTGTATCTATCTACCTACCTACCTATCTGTATCTATCTATCTACCTACATACCTATCTCTATCTATCTACCTACCTACTACCTATCTCTATCTATCTATCTACCTACCTACCTACATACCTACCTACCTATCTCTTTCTATCTATCTACCTACCTACCTATCTCTATCTACCTACCTACCTACCTATCTTTATCTATCTATCTATCTATCTATCTATCTATCTATCTATCTATCTATCTATCTATCTATCTATCTATCTATCTATCTATCTACCTACCTACCTACCTACCTACCTATCTGTATCTATCAATCTACCTACCTACCTATCTTTATCTATCTATCTATCTATCTATCTATCTATCTATCTATCTATCTATCTATCTATCTATCTATCTATCTACCTACCTACCTATCTGTATCTATCTATCTACCTACCTACCTATCTGTATCTATCAATCTACCTACCTACCTTTCTCTATCTATCTCTCTACCTACCTACCTATCTCTATCTATCTACCTATCTACCTACCTATCTGTATCTATCTATCTACCTACCTACCTATCTGTATCTATCTATCTACCTACCTACCTATCTCTATCTATCTATCTACCTACCTACCTATCTGTCTCTATCAATCTATCTACCTATCTATCTCTATCTATCTTTCTACCTACCTACCTATCTCTATCTATCTACCTACCTACCTACCTATCTGTATCTATCTACCTACCTACCTATCTGTATCTATCAATCTACCTTCCTACCTACCTATCTCTATCTATCTATCTATCTACCTACCTACCTACCTACCTATCTTTATCTATCTATCTATCTATCTATCTATCTATCTATCTATCTATCTATCTATCTATCTATCTATCTATCTATCTATCTACCTACCTACCTCTCTGTATTTATCTATCTACCTACCTACCTATCTGTATCTATCTATCTACCTACCTACCTATCTCTATCTATCTATCTACCTACCTATCTGTATCTATCTACCTACCTACCTACCTGTATCTATCAATCTACCTACCTACCTATCTCTATCTATCTACCTACCTACCTATCTGTCTCTATCAATCTACCTACCTATCTATCTCTATCTATCTATCTACCTACCTACCTATCTGTATCTATCAATCTACCTACCTACCTATCTGTATCTATCTATCTACCTACCTACCTATCTGTATCTTTCAATGTACCTACCTACCTATCTCTATCTATCTATCTACCTACCTACCTATCTCTATCTATCTACCTACCTAGCTACCTATCTCTATCTATCTACCTACCTATCTGTATCTATCTACCTACCTACCTATCTGTATCTATCTATCTATCTATCTATCTACCTACATACCTATCTCTATCTATCTATCGACCTACCTACCTATCTCTATCTATCTACCTACCTACCTACCTATCTGTATCTATCTACCTACCTACCTATCTGTATCTATCTATCTACCTACATACCTATCTCTATCTATCTACCTACCTAGCTACCTATCTCTATCTATCTATCTACCTACCTACCTACATACCTACCTACCTATCTCTTTCTATCTATCTACCTACCTACCTATCTCTATCTATCTACCTACCTACCTACCTATCTTTATCTATCTATCTATCTATCTATCTATCTATCTATCTATCTATCTATCTATCTATCTATCTATCTATCTATCTATCTATCTATCTATCTATCTACCTACCTACCTATCTGTATCTATCAATCTACCTACCTACCTATCTTTATCTATCTATCTATCTATCTATCTATCTATCTATCTATCTATCTATCTATCTATCTATCTATCTATCTATCTATCTATCTACCTACCTACCTATCTGTATCTATCTATCGACCTACCTACCTATCTGTATCTATCAATCTACCTACCTACCTATCTCTATCTATCTCTCTACCTACCTACCTATCTCTATCTATCTACCTACCTACCTATCTGTCTATATCAATATACCTACCTATCTATCTCTATCTATCTATCTACCTACCTACCTATCTGTATCTATCAATCTACCTACCTACCTATCTGTATCTATCTATCTACCTACCTACCTATCTCTATCTATCTATCTAATTTCCTACCTATCTGTATCTACCTACCTACCTAACTATCTCTATCTATCTACCTACCTACCTACCTATCTTTATCTATCTATCTATCTATCTATCTATCTATCTATCTATCTATCTATCTATCTATCTATCTATCTATCTATGTATCTACCTACCTACCTATCTGTATCTATCTATCTACCTACCTACCTATCTCTATCTATCTACCTACCTACCTACCTATCTCTATCTATCTATCTATCTATCTATCTACCTACCTACCTACCTATCTTTATCTATCTATCTATCTATCTATCTATCTATCTATCTATCTATCTATCTATCTATCTATCTATCTATATCTATCTATCTACCTACCTACCTAACTGTATTTATCTATCTACCTACCTACCTATCTGTATCTATCTATCTACCTACCTACCTATCTCTATCTATCTACCTACCTAGCTACCTATCTCTATCTATCTATCTATCTACCTACCTATCTGTATCTATCTACCTACCTACCTATCTGTATCTATCTATCTATCTATCTACCTACATACCTATCTCTATCTATCTATCGACCTACCTACCTATCTCTATCTATCTATCTACCTACCTACCTATCTGTATCTATCTACCTACCTACCTATCTGTATCTATCTATCTACCTACATACCTATCTCTATCTATCTACCTACCTACTACCTATCTCTATCTATCTATCTACCTACCTACCTACATACCTACCTACCTATCTCTTTCTATCTATCTACCTACCTACCTATCTCTATCTACCTACCTACCTACCTATCTTTATCTATCTATCTATCTATCTATCTATCTATCTATCTATCTATCTATCTATCTATCTATCTATCTATCTATCTATCTATCTATCTATCTATCTACCTACCTACCTACCTACCTACCTATCTGTATCTATCAATCTACCTACCTACCTATCTTTATCTATCTATCTATCTATCTATCTATCTATCTATCTATCTATCTATCTATCTATCTATCTATCTATCTATCTATCTATCTACCTACCTACCTATCTGTATCTATCTATCTACCTACCTACCTATCTGTATCTATCAATCTACCTACCTACCTATCTCTATCTATCTCTCTACCTACCTACCTATCTCTATCTATCTACCTATCTACCTACCTATCTGTATCTATCTATCTACCTACCTACCTATCTGTATCTATCTATCTACCTACCTACCTATCTCTATCTATCTATCTACCTACCTACCTATCTGTCTCTATCAATCTATCTACCTATCTATCTCTATCTATCTTTCTACCTACCTACCTATCTCTATCTATCTACCTACCTACCTACCTATCTGTATCTATCTACCTACCTACCTATCTGTATCTATCAATCTACCTTCCTACCTACCTATCTCTATCTATCTATCTATCTACCTACCTACCTACCTACCTATCTTTATCTATCTATCTATCTATCTATCTATCTATCTATCTATCTATCTATCTATCTATCTATCTATCTATCTATCTATCTATCTATCTATCTATCTACCTACCTACCTCTCTGTATTTATCTATCTACCTACCTACCTATCTGTATCTATCTATCTACCTACCTACCTATCTCTATCTATCTATCTACCTACCTATCTGTATCTATCTACCTACCTACCTACCTGTATCTATCAATCTACCTACCTACCTATCTCTATCTATCTACCTACCTACCTATCTGTCTCTATCAATCTACCTACCTATCTATCTCTATCTATCTATCTACCTACCTACCTATCTGTATCTATCAATCTACCTACCTACCTATCTGTATCTATCTATCTACCTACCTACCTATCTGTATCTTTCAATGTACCTACCTACCTATCTCTATCTATCTATCTACCTACCTACCTATCTCTATCTATCTACCTACCTAGCTACCTATCTCTATCTATCTACCTACCTATCTGTATCTATCTACCTACCTACCTATCTGTATCTATCTATCTATCTATCTATCTACCTACATACCTATCTCTATCTATCTATCGACCTACCTACCTATCTCTATCTATCTACCTACCTACCTACCTATCTGTATCTATCTACCTACCTACCTATCTGTATCTATCTATCTACCTACATACCTATCTCTATCTATCTACCTACCTAGCTACCTATCTCTATCTATCTATCTACCTACCTACCTACATACCTACCTACCTATCTCTTTCTATCTATCTACCTACCTACCTATCTCTATCTATCTACCTACCTACCTACCTATCTTTATCTATCTATCTATCTATCTATCTATCTATCTATCTATCTATCTATCTATCTATCTATCTATCTATCTATCTATCTATCTACCTACCTACCTACCTACCTACCTACCTACCTACCTATCTGTATCTATCAATCTACCTACCTACCTATCTTTATCTATCTATCTATCTATCTATCTATCTATCTATCTATCTATCTATCTATCTATCTATCTATCTACCTACCTATCTGTATCTATCTATCTACCTACCTACCTATCTGTATCTATCTATCTATCTACCTACCTACCTATCTCTATCTATCTATCTACCTACCTACCTATCTCTATCTATCTATCTACCTACCTACCTATCTGTCTCTATCAATCTATCTACCTATCTATCTCTATCTATCTATCTACCTACCTACCTATCTCTATCTATCTACCTACCTACCTACCTATCTCTATCTATCTATCTACCTACCTACCTATCTCTATCTATCAATCTACCTACCTACCTATCTGTATCTATCTATCTACCTACCTACCTATCTGTATCTATCAATCTACCTACCTACCTATCTCTACCTATCTATCTACCTACCTACCTATCTGTATCTATCTATCTACCTACATACCTATCTCTATCTCTCTACCTACCTAGCTACCTATCTCTATCTATCTATCTACCTACCTACCTACATACCTACCTACCTATCTCTTTCTATCTATCTACCTACCTACCTAGCTCTATCTATCTACCTACCTACCTACCTATCTGTATCTATCTATCTACCTACCTACCTATCTCTATCTATCTATCTAACTTCCTACCTATCTGTATCTACCTTCCAATTATCTCTATCTATCTACCTACCTACCTATCTTTATCTATCTATCTATCTATGTATCTACCTACCTACCTATCTGTATCTATCTATCTACCTACCTACCTATCTGTATCTATCTACCTACCTACCTATCTGTATCTATCTATCTACCTACATACCTATCTCTATCTATCTACCTACCTAGCTACCTATCTCTATCTATCTATCTACCTACCTATCTGTATCTATCTACCTACCTACCTATCTGTATCTATCTATCTATCTACCTACATACCTATCTCTATCTATCTATCGACCTACCTACCTATCTCTATCTATCTATCTACCTACCTACCTATCTGTATCTATCTACCTACCTACCTATCTGTATCTATCTATCTACCTACATACCTATCTCTATCTATCTACCTACCTAGCTACCTATCTCTATCTATCTATCTACCTACCTACCTACATACCTACCTACCTATCTCTTTCTATCTATCTACCTACCTACCTATCTCTATCTATCTACCTACCTACCTACCTATCTTTATCTATCTATCTATCTATCTGTCTATCTATCTATCTATCTATCTATCTATCTATCTATCTATCTATCTATCTACCTACCTACCTATCTGTATCTATCTATCGACCTACCTACCTATCTGTATCTATCAATCTACCTACCTACCTATCTCTATCTATCTCTCTACCTACCTACCTATCTCTATCTATCTATCTATCTACCTACCTACCTACATACCTACCTACCTATCTCTTTCTATCTATCTACCTACCTACCTATCTCTATCTATCTACCTACCTACCTACCTATCTTTATCTATCTATCTATCTATCTATCTATCTATCTATCTATCTATCTATCTATCTATCTATCTATCTATCTACCTACCTACCTACCTACCTACCTACCTACCTACCTACCTACCTATCTGTATCTATCAATCTACCTACCTACCTATCTTTATCTATCTATCTATCTATCTATCTATCTATCTATCTATCTATCTATCTATCTATCTATCTATCTATCTATCTATCTATCTATCTATCTACCTACCTATCTGTATCTATCTATCTACCTACCTACCTATCTGTATCTATCTATCTACCTACCTACCTATCTGTATCTATCTATCTACCTACCTACCTATCTCTATCTATCTATCTACCTACCTACCTATCTGTCTCTATCAATCTATCTACCTATCTATCTCTATCTATCTATCTACCTACCTACCTATCTCTATCTATCTACCTACCTACCTACCTATCTCTATCTATCTATCTACCTACCTACCTATCTGTATCTATCTATCTACCTACCTACCTATCTGTATCTATCTATCTACCTACCTACCTATCTCTATCTATCTATCTACCTACCTACCTATCTGTCTCTATCAATCTATCTACCTATCTATCTACCTACCTACCTACATACCTACCTACCTATCTCTTTCTATCTATCTACCTACCTACCTAGCTCTATCTATCTACCTACCTACCTACCTATCTGTATCTATCTATCTACCTACCTACCTATCTCTATCTATCTATCTAACTTCCTACCTATCTGTATCTACCTTCCAATTATCTCTATCTATCTACCTACCTACCTATCTTTATCTATCTATCTATCTATGTATCTACCTACCTACCTATCTGTATCTATCTATCTACCTACCTACCTATCTGTATCTATCTACCTACCTACCTATCTGTATCTATCTATCTACCTACATACCTATCTCTATCTATCTACCTACCTAGCTACCTATCTCTATCTATCTATCTACCTACCTATCTGTATCTATCTACCTACCTACCTATCTGTATCTATCTATCTATCTACCTACATACCTATCTCTATCTATCTATCGACCTACCTACCTATCTCTATCTATCTATCTACCTACCTACCTATCTGTATCTATCTACCTACCTACCTATCTGTATCTATCTATCTACCTACATACCTATCTCTATCTATCTACCTACCTAGCTACCTATCTCTATCTATCTATCTACCTACCTACCTACATACCTACCTACCTATCTCTTTCTATCTATCTACCTACCTACCTATCTCTATCTATCTACCTACCTACCTACCTATCTTTATCTATCTATCTATCTGTCTATCTATCTATCTATCTATCTATCTATCTATCTATCTATCTATCTATCTATCTATCTATCTATCTATCTATCTATCTATCTATCTATCTATCTACCTACCTACCTATCTGTATCTATCAATCTACCTACCTACCTATCTGTATCTATCAATCTACCTACCTACCTATCTCTATCTATCTCTCTACCTACCTACCTATCTCTATCTATCTACCTATCTACCTACCTATCTGTATCTATCTATCTACCTACCTACCTATCTGTATCTATCTATCTACCTACCTACCTATCTCTATCTATCTATCTACCTACCTACCTATCTGTCTCTATCAATCTATCTACCTATCTATCTCTATCTATCTATCTACCTACCGACCTATCTCTATCTATCTACCTACCTACCTACCTATCTCTATCTATCTATCTACCTACCGACCTATCTCTATCTATCAATCTACCTACCTACCTATCTGTATCTATCTATCTACCTACCTACCTATCTGTATCTATCAATCTACCTACCTACCTATCTCTATCTATCTATCTACCTACCTACCTATCTGTATTTATCTATCTACCTACCTACCTATCTGTATCTATCTATCTACCTACATACCTATCTCTATCTATCTATCTATCTACCTACCTACCTATCTGTATCTATCTACCTACCTACCTATCTGTATCTATCAATCTACCTACCTACCTATCTCTATCTATCTACCTACCTACCTATCTGTCTATATCAATATACCTACCTATCTATCTCTATCTATCTATCTACCTACCTACCTATCTGTATCTATCAATCTACCTACCTACCTATCTGTATCTATCTATCTACCTACCTACCTATCTCTATCTATCTATCTAATTTCCTACCTATCTGTATCTACCTACCTACCTAACTATCTCTATCTATCTACCTACCTACCTACCTATCTTTATCTATCTATCGATCTATCTATCTATCTATCTATCTATCTATCTATCTATCTATGTATCTACCTACCTACCTATCTGTATCTATCTATCTACCTACCTACCTATCTCTATCTATCTACCTACCTACCTACCTACCTCTATCTATCTATCTATCTACCTACCTACCTACCTATCTTTATCTATCTATCTATCTATCTATCTATCTATCTATCTATCTATCTATCTATCTATCTATCTATCTATCTATATCTATCTATCTACCTACCTACCTAACTGTATTTATCTATCTACCTACCTACCTATCTGTATCTATCTATCTACCTACCTACCTATCTCTATCTATCTACCTACCTAGCTACCTATCTCTATCTATCTATCTATCTACCTACCTATCTGTATCTATCTACCTATCTACCTATCTGTATCTATCTATCTATCTACCTACATACCTATCTCTATCTATCTATCGACCTACCTACCTATCTCTATCTATCTATCTACCTACCTACCTATCTGTATCTATCTACCTACCTACCTATCTGTATCTATCTATCTACCTACATACCTATCTCTATCTATCTACCTACCTACTACCTATCTCTATCTATCTATCTACCTACCTACCTACATACCTACCTACCTATCTCTTTCTATCTATCTACCTACCTACCTATCTCTATCTACCTACCTACCTACCGATCTTTATCTATCTATCTATCTATCTATCTATCTATCTATCTATCTATCTATCTATCTATCTATCTATCTATCTATCTATCTATCTATCTATCTATCTATCTACCTACCTACCTACCTACCTACCTATCTGTATCTATCAATCTACCTACCTACCTATCTTTATCTATCTATCTATCTATCTATCTATCTATCTATCTATCTATCTATCTATCTATCTATCTATCTATCTATCTATCTATCTATCTATCTACCTACCTATCTGTATCTATCTATCTACCTACCTACCTATCTGTATCTATCAATCTACCTACCTACCTATCTCTATCTATCTCTCTACCTACCTACCTATCTCTATCTATCTACCTATCTACCTACCTATCTGTATCTATCTATCTACCTACCTACCTATCTGTATCTATCTATCTACCTACCTACCTATCTCTATCTATCTATCTACCTACCTACCTATCTGTCTCTATCAATCTATCTACCTATCTATCTCTATCTATCTTTCTACCTACCTACCTATCTCTATCTATCTACCTACCTACCTACCTATCTGTATCTATCTACCTACCTACCTATCTGTATCTATCAATCTACCTTCCTACCTACCTATCTCTATCTATCTATCTATCTACCTACCTACCTACCTACCTATCTTTATCTATCTATCTATCTATCTATCTATCTATCTATCTATCTATCTATCTATCTATCTATATCTATCTATCTAGGTAGATAGATAGATATAGATAGATAGATAGATACCTATCTGTATTTATCTATCTACCTACCTACCTATCTGTATCTATCTATCTACCTACCTACCTATCTCTATCTATCTATCTACCTACCTATCTGTATCTATCTACCTACCTACCTATCTGTATCTATCAATCTACCTACCTACCTATCTCTATCTATCTACCTACCTACCTATCTGTCTCTATCAATCTACCTACCTATCTATCTCTATCTATCTATCTACCTACCTACCTATCTGTATCTATCAATCTACCTACCTACCTATCTGTATCTATCTATCTACCTACCTACCTATCTGTATCTTTCAATGTACCTACCTACCTATCTCTATCTATCTATCTACCTACCTACCTATCTCTATCTATCTACCTACCTAGCTACCTATCTCTATCTATCTACCTACCTATCTGTATCTATCTACCTACCTACCTATCTGTATCTATCTATCTATCTATCTACCTACATACCTATCTCTATCTATCTATCGACCTACCTACCTATCTCTATCTATCTATCTACCTACCTACCTATCTGTATCTATCTACCTACCTACCTATCTGTATCTATCTATCTACCTACATACCTATCTCTATCTATCTACCTACCTAGCTACCTATCTCTATCTATCTATCTACCTACCTACCTACATACCTACCTACCTATCTCTTTCTATCTATCTACCTACCTACCTATCTCTATCTATCTACCTACCTACCTACCTATCTTTATCTATCTATCTATCTATCTATCTATCTATCTATCTATCTATCTATCTATCTACCTACCTACCTACCTACCTACCTACCTACCTACCTATCTGTATCTATCAATCTACCTACCTACCTATCTTTATCTATCTATCTATCTATCTATCTATCTATCTATCTATCTATCTATCTACCTACCTATCTGTATCTATCTATCTACCTACCTACCTATCTGTATCTATCTATCTACCTACCTACCTATCTGTATCTATCTATCTACCTACCTACCTATCTCTATCTATCTATCTACCTACCTATCTCTATCTATCTATCTACCTACCTACCTATCTCTATCTATCAATCTACCTACCTACCTATCTGTATCTATCTATCTACCTACCTACCTATCTGTATCTATCAATCTACCTACCTACCTATCTCTATCTATCTATCTACCTACCTACCTATCTGTATTTATCTATCTACCTACCTACCTATCTGTATCTATCTATATACCTACATACCTATCTCTATCTATCTATCTACCTACCTACCTATCTGTATCTATCTAACTACCTACCTATCTGTATCTATCAATCTACCTACCTACCTATCTCTATCTATCTACCTACCTACCTATCTGTCTATATCAATATACCTACCTATCTATCTCTATCTATCTATCTACCTACCTACCTATCTGTATCTATCAATCTACCTACCTACCTATCTGTATCTATCTATCTACCTACCTACCTATCTCTATCTATCTATCTAATTTCCTACCTATCTGTATCTACCTACCTACCTAACTATCTCTATCTATCTACCTACCTACCTACCTATCTTTATCTATCTATCTATCTATCTATCTATCTATCTATCTATCTATCTATCTATCTATCTATCTATCTATCTATCTACCTATCTGTATCTATCAATCTACCTACCTACCTATCTGTCTCTATCAATCTACCTACCTATCTATCTCTATCTATCTATCTACCTACCTACCTATCTGTATCTATCAATCTACCTACCTACCTATCTGTATCTATCTATCTACCTACCTACCTATCTCTATCTATCTACCTACCTACCTGCCTATCTCTATCTATCTATCTATCTATCTATCTATCTATCTATATCTATCTATCTACCTACCTACCTATCTGTATTTATCTATCTACCTACCTACCTATCTGTATCTATCTATCTACCTACCTACCTATCTCTATCTATCTATCTACCTACCTATCTGTATCTATCTACCTACCTACCTATCTGTATCTATCAATCTACCTACCTACCTATCTCTATCTATCTACCTACCTACCTATCTGTCTCTATCAATCTACCTACCTATCTATCTCTATCTATCTATCTACCTACCTACCTATCTGTATCTATCAATCTACCTACCTACCTATCTGTATCTATCTATCTACCTACCTACCTATCTGTATCTTTCAATGTACCTACCTACCTATCTCTATCTATCTACCTACCTACCTATCTGTCTCTATCAATCTATCTACCTATCTATCTCTATCTATCTATCTACCTACCTACCTATCTCTATCTATCTACCTACCTACCTATCTCTATCTATCTACCTACCTACCTATCTTTATCTATCTATCTATCTATCTATCTATCTATCTATCTATCTATCTATCTATCTATCTATCTATCTATCTACCTATCTGTATCTATCAATCTACCTACCTACCTATCTGTCTCTATCAATCTACCTACCTATCTATCTCTATCTATCTATCTACCTACCTACCTATCTGTATCTATCAATCTACCTACCTACCTATCTGTATCTATCTATCTACCTACCTACCTATCTGTATCTTTCAATGTACCTACCTACCTATCTCTATCTATCTACCTACCTACCTATCTGTCTCTATCAATCTATCTACCTATCTATCTCTATCTATCTATCTACCTACCTACCTATCTCTATCTATCTATCTACCTACCTACCTATCTTTATCTATCTATCTATCTATCTATCTATCTATCTATCTATCTATCTATCTATCTATCTATCTATCTATCTATCTATCTATGTATCTATCTATCTATCTACCTACCTACCTACCTACCTACCTACCTATCTGTATCTATCAATCTACCTACCTACCTATATCTATCTATCTATCTACCTACCTACCTATCTTTATCTATCTACCTACCTACCTACCTACCTATCTGTATCTATCTATCTACCGACGTACCTATCTCTATCTATCATCCTACCTACCTACCTATCTCTATCTAACTATCTACCTACCTACCTATCTCTATCTACCTACCTACCTATCTGTATCTATCTATCTATCTATCTATCTATCTATCTATCTATCTATCTATCTATCTATCTATCTATCTATCTATCTACCTACCTACCTACCGACCTATCTGTATCTATCAATCTACCTAACTACCTATATCTATCTATCTATCTATCTATCTACCTACCTACCTATCTCTATCTATCTACCTACCTACCTACCTATCTGTATCTATCTATCTACCTATGTACCTATCTCTATCTATCTTCCTACCTACCTACCTACCTATCTGTATCTATCTACCTACCTAACTATCTGTACCTATCAATCTACCTACCTACCTATCTCTATCTATCTATCTACCTACCTACCTATCTCTATCTATCTATCTACCTACCTACCTATCTCTATCTATCTATCTATCTACCTACCTAACTATCTCTATCTATCTACCTACCTACCTATCTGTATCTATCAATCTACCTACCTACCTATCTCTATCTATCTATCTACCTACCTACCTATCTCTATCTATCTACCTACCTACCTACCTATCTCTATCTATCTACCTACCTACCTACCTATCTTTATCTATCTATCTATCTATCTATCTATCTATCTATCTATCTATCTATCTATCTATCTATCTACCTACCCACCTACCTATCTGTATCTATCAATCTACCTACCTACCTATATCTATCTATCTATCTACCTACCAACCTATCTCTATCTATCTATCTACCTACCTACCTATCTCTATCTATCTATCTACCTACCTACCTATCTGTATTTATCTATCTACCTACCTACCTATCTGTATCTATCTATCTACCTACCTACCTATCTCTATCTATCTATCTACCTACCTACCTATCTGTGTCTATCTATCTACCTACCTACCTATCTGTATCTATCAATCTACGTACCTACCTATCTCTATCTATCTACCTACCTACCTATCTGTCTCTATCAATCTACCTACCTATCTATCTCTATCTATCTACCTACCTACCTATCTGTATCTATCAATCTACCTACCTACCTATCTGTATCTATCTATCTACCTACCTACCTATCTCTATCTATCTATCTAACTACCTACCTATCTGTATCTATCTACCTACCTACCTAACTATCTCTATCTATCTATCTACCTAGCTACCTACCTATCTTTCTCTATCTATCTATCTATGTATCTACCTACCTACCTATCTCTATCTATCTATCTATCTATCTACCTACCTACCTACCTACCTATCTCTATCTATCTACCTACCTACCTATCTCTATCTATCTACCTACCTACCTACCTACCTACCTATCTTTATCTATCTATCTATCTATCTATCTATCTATCTATCTATCTATCTATCTATCTATCTATCTATCTATCTATATATCTATCTACCTACCTACCTATCTGTATCTATCAATCTACCTACCTACCTATCTCTATCTATCTATCTACCTACCTAAATATCTCTATCTACCTACCTACCTACCTATCTCTATCTATCTACCTACCTACCTACCTATCTTTATCTATCTATCTATCTATCTATCTATCTATCTATCTATCTATCTATCTATCTATCTATCTATCTATCTATCTATCTATCTATCTACCTACCTACCTACCTACCTACCTACCTACCTATCTGTATCTATCAATCTACCTACCTACCTATATCTATCTATCTATCTATCTATCTATCTATCTATCTATCTATCTATCTATCTATCTATCTATCTATCTATCTATCTACCTACCTACCTATCTCTATCTATCTACCTACCTACCTACCTATCTGTATCTATCTATCTCCCTACGTACCTATCTCTATCTATCTTCCTACCTACCTACCTATCTGTATCTATCTATCTACCTACCTACCTATCTGTATCTATCAATCTACCTACCTACCTATCTCTATCTATCTATCTACCTACCTACCTATCTCTATCTATCTATCTATCTATCTACCTACCTACCTATCTCTATCTATCTATCTACCTACCTACCTATCTCTATCTATCTATCTACCTACCTACCTATCTCTATCTAACTACCTACCTACCTACCTATCTCTATCTACCTACCTACCTACCTATCTGTATCTATCTATCTATCTATCTATCTATCTATCTATCTATCTATCTATCTATCTATCTATCTATCTATCTATCTATCTATCTATCTATCTATCTATCTATCTACCTACCTACCTACCTACCTACCTACCTACCTACCTACCTACCTACCTATCTATCTACCTACCTACCTACCTATCTGTATCTATCTATCTACCTACCTACCTCTGTATCTATCTACCTACCTACCTATCTGTATCTATCTATCTACCTACATACCTATCTCTATCTATCTACCTACCTAGCTACCTATCTCTATCTATCTATCTATCAATCTACCTACCTACCTACCTATCTCTTTCTATCTATCTACCTACCTACCTATCTCTATCTATCTACCTACCTACCTACCTACCTACCTATCTTTATCTATCTATCTATCTATCTATCTATCTATCTATCTATCTATCTATCTATCTATCTACCTATCTGTATCTATCAATCTACCTACGTACCTATCTCTATCTATCTATCTACCTATCTATCTACCTACCTATCTGTATCTATCAATCTACTACCTACCTATCTCTATCTATCTATCTACCTACCTACCTATCTCTATCTATCTATCTACCTACCTACCTATCTGTATCTATCTATCTACCTACCTACCTATCTCTATCTAACTACCTACCTACCTACCTATCTGTATCTATCTATCTACCTACCTACCTATCTCAATCTATCTATCTAACTACCTACCTATCTGTATCTATCTACCTACCTACCTAACTATCTCTATCTATCTATCTACCTAGCTACCTACCTATCTTTCTCTATCTATCTATCTATGTATCTACCTACCTACCTATCTCTATCTATCTATCTATCTACCTACCTACCTACCTATCTCTATCTATCTACCTACCTACCTATCTCTATCTATCTATCTACCTACCTACCTATCTTTATCTATCTATCTATCTATCTATCTATCTATCTATCTATCTATCTATCTATCTATCTATCTACCTACCTACCTACCTACCTATCTGTATCTATCAATCTACCTACCTACCTATCTCTATCTATCTATTTACCTACCTAAATATCTCTATCTACCTACCTACCTACCTACCTATCTCTATCTATCTACCTACCTACCTACCTATCTTTATCTATCTATCTATCTATCTATCTATCTATCTATCTATCTATCTATCTATCTATCTATCTATCTATCTATCTATCTATCTACCTACCTACCTACCTACCTACCTACCTACCTATCTGTATCTATCAATCTACCTACCTACCTATATCTATCTATCTATCTATCTATCTATCTATCTATCTATCTATCTATCTATCTATCTATCTATCTATCTACCTACCTACCTATCTCTATCTATCTACCTACCTACCTACCTATCTGTATCTATCTATCTCCCTACGTACCTATCTCTATCTATCTTCCTACCTACCTACCTATCTGTATCTATCTACCTACCTACCTATCTGTATCTATCAATCTACCTACCTACCTATCTCTATCTATCTATCTACCTACGTACCTATCTCTATCTATCTATCTATCTACCTACCTACCTACCTATCTCTATCTATCTATCTACCTACCTACCTATCTCTATCTATCTATCTACCTACCTACCTATCTCTATCTAACTACCTACCTACCTACCTATCTCTATCTACCTACCTACCTACCTATCTGTATCTATCTATCTATCTATCTATCTATCTATCTATCTATCTATCTATCTATCTATCTATCTATCTATCTATCTATCTATCTATCATCTATCTATCTATCTATCTATCTACCTACCTACCTACCTACCTACCTACCTACTTACCTACCTACCTACCTACCTATCTATCTATCTACCTACCTACCTACCTACCTACCTACCTATCTGTATCTATCTATCTACCTACCTACCTCTGTATCTATCTACCTACCTACCTATCTGTATCTATCTATCTACCTACATACCTATCTCTATCTATCTATCTATCTATCTACCTACCTACCTATCTGTATCTATTTATCTACCTACCTACCTATCTCTATCTATCTATCTAACTACCTACCTATCTGTATCTATCTACCTACCTACCTAACTATCTCTATCTATCTATCTACCTAGCTACCTACCTATCTTTCTGTATCTATCTATCTATGTATCTACCTACCTACCTATCTCTATCTATCTATCTATCTACCTACCTACCTACCTACCTATCTCTATCTATCTACCTACCTACCTATCTCTATCTATCTACCTACCTACCTACCTATCTTTATCTATCTATCTATCTATCTATCTATCTATCTATCTATCTATCTATCTATCTATCTATCTATCTATCTACCTACCTACCTACCTATCTGTATCTATCAATCTACCTACCTACCTATCTCTATCTATCTATCTACCTACCTAAATATCTCTATCTACCTACCTACCTACCTACCTATCTCTATCTATCTACCTACCTACCTACCTATCTTTATCTATCTATCTATCTATCTATCTATCTATCTATCTATCTATCTATCTATCTACCTACCTACCTACCTACCTACCTACCTACCTACCTATCTGTATCTATCAATCTACCTACCTACCTATATCTATCTATCTATCTATCTATCTATCTATCTATCTATCTATCTATCTATCTATCTATCTATCTATCTACCTACCTACCTATCTCTATCTATCTACCTACCTACCTACCTATCTGTATCTATCTATCTCCCTACGTACCTATCTCTATCTATCTTCCTACCTACCTACCTATCTGTATCTATCTATCTACCTACCTACCTATCTGTATCTATCAATCTACCTACCTACCTATCTCTATCTATCTATCTACCTACCTACCTATCTCTATCTATCTATCTATCTACCTACCTACCTACCTACCTATCTCTATCTATCTATCTACCTACCTACCTATCTCTATCTATCTATCTACCTACCTACCTATCTCTATCTAACTACCTACCTACCTACCTATCTCTACCTACCTACCTACCTACCTACCTACCTATCTCTATCTATCTACCTACCTACCTACCTATCTCTATCTATCTATCTATCTACCTACCTACCTATCTTTATCTATCTATCTATCTATCTATCTATCTATCTATCTATCTATCTATCTATCTATCTATCTATCTATCTATCTATCTATCTATCTATCTATCTATCTATCTATCTACCTACCTACCTACCTACCTATCTGTATCTATCAATCTACCTACCTACCTATCTCTATCTATCTATCTACCTACCTAAATATCTCTATCTACCTACCTACCTACCTACCTATCTCTATCTATCTACCTACCTACCTACCTATCTTTATCTATCTATCTATCTATCTATCTATCTATCTATCTATCTATCTATCTATCTATCTATCTATCTATCTATCTATCTATCTATCTATCTATCTACCCACCTACCTACCTACCTACCTACCTACCTACCTATCTGTATCTATCAATCTACCTACCTACCTATATCTATCTATCTATCTATCTATCTATCTATCTATCTATCTATCTATCTATCTATCTACCTACCTACCTATCTCTATCTATCTACCTACCTACCTACCTATCTGTATCTATCTATCTCCCTACGTACCTATCTCTATCTATCTTCCTACCTACCTACCTATCTGTATCTATCTATCTACCTACCTACCTATCTGTATCTATCAATCTACCTACCTACCTATCTCTATCTATCTATCTACCTACCTACCTATCTCTATCTATCTATCTATCTACCTACCTACCTATCTCTATCTATCTATCTACCTACCTACCTATCTCTATCTATCTATCTACCTACCTACCTATCTCTATCTAACTACCTACCTACCTACCTATCTCTATCTACCTACCTACCTACCTATCTATATCTATCTATCTATCTATCTATCTATCTATCTATCTATCTATCTATCATCTATCTATCTATCTATCTATCTACCTACCTACCTACCTACCTACCTACCTACTTACCTACCTACCTACCTACCTATCTATCTATCTACCTACCTACCTACCTACCTACCTATCTGTATCTATCTATCTACCTACCTACCTCTGTATCTATCTACCTACCTACCTATCTGTATCTATCTATCTACCTACATACCTATCTCTATCTATCTATCTATCTATCTACCTACCTACCTATCTGTATCTATCTATCTACCTACCTACCTATCTCTATCTATCTATCTAACTACCTACCTATCTGTATCTATCTACCTACCTACCTAACTATCTCTATCTATCTATCTACCTAGCTACCTACCTATCTTTCTCTATCTATCTATCTATGTATCTACCTACCTACCTATCTCTATCTATCTATCTATCTATCTACCTACCTACCTACCTACCTATCTCTATCTATCTACCTACCTACCTAAATATCTCTATCTACCTACCTACCTACCTACCTATCTTTATCTATCTATCTATCTATCTATCTATCTATCTATCTATCTATCTATCTATCTATCTATCTATCTACCTACCTACCTACCTACCTACCTACCTACCTACCTATCTGTATCTATCAATCTACCTACCTACCTATATCTATCTATCTATCTATCTATCTATCTATCTATCTATCTATCTATCTATCTATCTATCTATCTATCTATCTATCTACCTACCTACCTATCTCTATCTATCTACCTACCTACCTATCTGTATCTATCTATCTCCCTACGTACCTATCTCTATCTATCTTCCTACCTACCTACCTATCTGTATCTATCTATCTGCCTACCTACCTAGCTGTATCTATCAATCTACCTACCTACCTATCTCTATCTATCTATCTACCTACCTACCTATCTCTATCTATCTATCTATCTACCTACCTACCTACCTATCTCTATCTATCTATCTACCTACCTACCTATCTCTATCTATCTATCTACCTACCTACCTATCTCTATCTAACTACCTACCTACCTACCTATCTCTATCTACCTACCTACCTACCTATCTGTATCTATCTATCTACCTACCTACCTAAATATCTCTATCTACCTACCTACCTACCTACCTATCTTTATCTATCTATCTATCTATCTATCTACCTACCTACCTACCTACCTATCTCTATCTATCTACCTACCTACCTAAATATCTCTATCTACCTACCTACCTACCTACCTATCTTTATCTATCTATCTATCTATCTATCTATCTATCTATCTATCTATCTATCTATCTATCTATCTATCTATCTATCTATCTATCTATCTATCTATCTACCTACCTACCTACCTACCTACCTACCTACCTATCTGTATCTATCAATCTACCTACCTACCTATATCTATCTATCTATCTATCTATCTATCTATCTATCTATCTATCTATCTATCTATCTATCTATCTACCTACCTACCTATCTCTATCTATCTACCTACCTACCTATCTGTATCTATCTATCTCCCTACGTACCTATCTCTATCTATCTTCCTACCTACCTACCTATCTGTATCTATCTATCTGCCTACCTACCTATCTGTATCTATCAATCTACCTACCTACCTATCTCTATCTATCTATCTACCTACCTACCTATCTCTATCTATCTATCTATCTACCTACCTACCTACCTATCTCTATCTATCTATCTACCTACCTACCTATCTCTATCTATCTATCTACCTACCTACCTATCTCTATCTAACTACCTACCTACCTACCTATCTCTATCTACCTACCTACCTACCTATCTGTATCTATCTATCTATCTATCTATCTATCTATCTATCTATCTATCATCTATCTATCTATCTATCTACCTACCTACCTACCTACCTACCTACCTACCTACCTACTTACCTACCTACCTACCTACCTATCTATCTACCTACCTACCTACCTACCTACCTATCTGTATCTATCTATCTACCTACCTACCTCTGTATCTATCTACCTACCTACCTATCTGTATCTATCTATCTACCTACATACCTATCTCTATCTATCTATCTATCTACCTACCTACCTATCTGTATCTATCTACCTACCTACCTACCTATCTGTATCTATCTATCTACCTACATACCTATCTCTATCTATCTACCTACCTAGCTACCTATCTCTATCTATCTATCTACCTACCTACCTACCTATCTCTTTCTATCTATCTACCTACCTACCTATCTCTATCTATCTACCTACCTACCTACCTATCTTTATCTATCTATCTATCTATCTATCTATCTATCTATCTATCTATCTATCTATCTATCTATCTATCTACCTATCTGTATCTATCAATCTACCTACCTACCTATCTCTATCTATCTATCTACCTACCTATCTACCTACCGATCTGTATCTATCAATCTACCTACCTACCTATCTCTATCTATCTATCTATCTATCTACCTACCTACCTATCTCTATCTATCTATCTACCTACCTACCTATCTGTATCTATCTATCTACCTACCTACCTATCTCTATCTAACTACCTACCTACCTACCTATCTCTATCTACCTACCTACCTATCTGTATCTGTCTATCTATCTATCTATCTATCTATCGATCGATCGATCGATCGATCTATCTATCTATCTATCTATCTATCTATCTACCTACCTACCTACCTACCTACCTACCTACCTACCTACCTACCTACCTATCTGTATCTATCAATCTACCTACCTACCTATATCTATCTATCTATCTATCTACCTACCTACCTATCTCTATCTATCTACCTACCTACCTACCTATCTGTATCTATCTATCTACCTACGTACCTATCTCTATCTATCTTCCTACCTACCTACCTATCTGTATCTATCTACCTACCTAACTATCTGTACCTATCAATCTACGTACCTACCTATCTCTATCTATCTACCTACCTACCTATCTCTATCTAAGTATCTACCTACCTACCTATCTCTATCTATCTACCTACCTATCTCTATCTATCTATCTACCTACCTACCTACCTATCTGTATCTATCAATCTACCTACCTACCTATCTCTATCTATCTATCTACCTACCTACCTACCTACCTATCTCTATCTATCTACCTACCTACCTACCTATCTCTATCTATCTATCTACCTACCTACCTACCTACCTATCTTTATCTATCTATCTATCTATCTATCTATCTATCTATCTATCTATCTATCTATCTATCTATCTATCTATCTATCTATCTATCTACCTACCTACCTACCTACCTATCTGTAACTATCAATCTACCTACCTACCTATCTCTATCTATCTATCTACCTACCTAAATATCTCTATCTACCTATCTACCTACCTACCTATCTCTATCTATCTATCTACCTACCTACCTACCTATCTTTATCTATCTATCTATCTATCTATCTATCTATCTATCTATCTATCTATCTATCTACCTACCTACCTACCTACCTATCTGTATCTATCAATCTACCTACCTACCTATCTCTATCTATCTATCTACCTACCTAAATATCTCTATCTACCTACCTACCTACCTACCTATCTCTATCTATCTACCTACCTACCTACCTATCTTTATCTATCTATCTATCTATCTATCTATCTATCTATCTATCTATCTATCTATCTACCTACCTACCTACCTACCTACCTACCTACCTACCTACCTACCTATCTGTATCTATCAATCTACCTACCTACCTATATCTATCTATCTATCTATCTATCTATCTATCTATCTATCTATCTACCTACCTACCTATCTCTATCTATCTACCTACCTACCTATCTGTATCTATCTATCTCCCTACGTACCTATCTCTATCTATCTTCCTACCTACCTACCTATCTGTATCTATCTATCTGCCTACCTACCTATCTGTATCTATCAATCTACCTACCTACCTATCTCTATCTATCTATCTACCTACCTACCTATCTCTATCTATCTATCTATCTACCTACCTACCTACCTATCTCTATCTATCTATCTACCTACCTACCTATCTCTATCTATCTATCTACCTACCTACCTATCTCTATCTAACTACCTACCTACCTATCTCTATCTACCTACCTACCTACCTATCTGTATCTATCTATCTATCTATCTATCTATCTATCTATCTATCTATCTATCTATCTATCTATCATCTATCTATCTATCTATCTACCTACCTACCTACCTACCTACCTACCTACCTACCTACCTACCTACCTATCTATCTATCTACCTACCTACCTACCTACCTACCTACCTACCTATCTGTATCTATCTATCTACCTACCTACCTCTGTATCTATCTACCTACCTACCTATCTGTATCTATCTATCTACCTACATACCTATCTCTATCTATCTATCTATCTACCTACCTACCTACCTATCTGTATCTATCTACCTACCTACCTACCTATCTGTATCTATCTATCTACCTACATACCTATCTCTATCTATCTACCTACCTAGCTACCTATCTCTATCTATCTATCTACCTACCTACCTACCTACCTATCTCTTTCTATCTATCTACCTACCTACCTATCTCTATCTATCTACCTACCTACCTACCTATCTTTATCTATCTATCTATCTATCTATCTATCTATCAATCTATCTATCTATCTATCTATCTATCTATCTATCTATCTACCTATCTGTATCTATCAATCTACCTACCTACCTATCTCTATCTATCTATCTACCTACCTATCTACCTACCGATCTGTATCTATCAATCTACCTACCTACCTATCTCTATCTATCTATCTATCTACCTACCTACCTATCTCTATCTATCTATCTACCTACCTACCTATCTGTATCTATCTATCTACCTACCTACCTATCTCTATCTAACTACCTACCTACCTACCTATCTCTATCTACCTACCTACCTATCTGTATCTGTCTATCTATCTATCTATCTATCTATCGATCAATCGATCTATCTATCTATCTATCTATCTATCTATCTATCTATCTATCTATCTATCTATCTATCTATCTACCTACCTACCTACCTACCTACCTACCTACCTACCTATCTGTATCTATCAATCTACCTACCTACCTATATCTATCTATCTATCTATCTACCTACCTACCTATCTCTATCTATCTACCTACCTACCTACCTATCTGTATCTATCTATCTACCTACGTACCTATCTCTATCTATCTTCCTACCTACCTACCTATCTGTATCTATCTACCTACCTAACTATCTGTACCTATCAATCTACCTACCTACCTATCTTTATCTATCTATCTACCTACCTACCTATCTCTATCTAAGTATCTACCTACCTACCTATCTCTATCTATCTACCTACCTAACTATCTCTATCTATCTATCTACCTACCTACCTACCTATCTGTATCTATCAATCTACCTACCTACCTATCTCTATCTATCTATCTACCTACCTACCTACCTACCTATCTCTATCTATCTACCTACCTACCTACCTACCTATCTCTATCTATCTATCTACCTACCTACCTACCTACCTATCTTTATCTATCTATCTATCTATCTATCTATCTATCTATCTATCTATCTATCTATCTATCTATCTATCTATCTACCTACCTACCTACCTACCTACCTATCTGTAACTATCAATCTACCTACCTACCTATCTCTATCTATCTATCTACCTACCTAAATATCTCTATCTACCTACCTACCTACCTACCTATCTCTATCTATCTATCTACCTACCTACCTACCTATCTTTATCTATCTATCTATCTATCTATCTATCTATCTATCTATCTATCTATCTATCTATCTATCTATCTATCTATCTATCTATCTATCTATCTACCTACCTTCCTACCTACCTACCTACCTACCTACCGATCTGTATCTATCAATCTACCTACCTACCTATATCTATCTATCTATCTATCTATCTACCTACCTACCTATCTCTATCTATCTACCTACCTACCTACCTATCTGTATCTATCTATCTCCCTACGTACCTATCTCTATCTATCTTCCTACCTACCTACCTATCTGTATCTATCTATCTACCTACCTACCTATCTGTATCTATCAATCTACCTACCTACCTATCTCTATCTATCTACCTACCTACCTATCTCTATCTATCTATCTATCTATCTATCTATCTATCTACCTACCTACCTATCTCTATCTATCTATCTACCTACCTACCTATCTCTATCTATCTATCTACCTACCTACCTATCTCTATCTAACTACCTACCTACCTACCTATCTCTATCTACCTACCTACCTACCTACCTATCTGTATCTATCTATCTATCTATCTATCTATCTATCTATCTATCTATCTATCTATCTATCTATCTATCTATCTATCTACCTACCTACCTACCTACCTACCTACCTATCTGTATCTATCTATCTATCTATCTATCTATCTATCTATCTATCTATCTATCTATCTATCTATCTATCTATCTATCTATCTATCTACCTACCTACCTACCTACCTACCTACCTACCTACCTATCTGTATCTATCTATCTACCTACCTACCTCTGTATCTATCTACCTACCTACCTATCTGTATCTATCTATCTACCTACATACCTATCTCTATCTATCTATCTATCTACCTACCTACCTATCTGTATCTATCTACCTACCTACCTACCTATCTGTATCTATCTATCTACCTACATACCTATCTCTATCTATCTACCTACCTAGCTACCTATCTCTATCTATCTATCTACCTACCTACCTACCTACCTATCTCTTTCTATCTATCTACCTACCTACCTATCTCTATCTATCTACCTACCTACCTACCTACCTATCTTTATCTATCTATCTATCTATCTATCTATCTATCTATCTATCTATCTATCTATCTACCTACCTACCTACCTACCTACCTACCTACCTACCTACCTATCTGTATCTATCTATCTACCTACCTACCTCTGTATCTATCTACCTACCTACCTATCTGTATCTATCTATCTACCTACATACCTATCTCTATCTATCTATCTATCTACCTACCTACCTACCTATCTGTATCTATCTACCTACCTACCTACCTATCTGTATCTATCTATCTACCTACATACCTATCTCTATCTATCTACCTACCTAGCTACCTATCTCTATCTATCTATCTACCTACCTACCTATCTCTTTCTATCTATCTACCTACCTACCTATCTCTATCTATCTACCTACCTACCTACCTATCTTTATCTATCTATCTATCTATCTATCTATCTATCTATCTATCTATCTATCTATCTATCTATCTATCTATCTATCTATCAATCTATCTATCTATCTATCTATCTACCTATCTGTATCTATCAATCTACCTACCTACCTATCTCTATCTATCTATCTACCTACCTATCTACCTACCGATCTGTATCTATCAATCTACCTACCTACCTATCTCTATCTATCTATCTATCTACCTACCTACCTATCTCTATCTATCTATCTACCTACCTACCTATCTGTATCTATCTATCTATCTATCTACCTACCTACCTATCTCTATCTAACTACCTACCTACCTACCTATCTCTATCTACCTACCTACCTATCTGTATCTGTCTATCTATCTATCTATCTATCTATCGATCAATCGATCGATCTATCTATCTATCTATCTATCTATCTATCTACCTACCTACCTACCTACCTACCTACCTACCTATCTGTATCTATCAATCTACCTACCTACCTATATCTATCTATCTATCTATCTACCTACCTACCTATCTCTATCTATCTACCTACCTACCTACCTATCTGTATCTATCTATCTACCTACGTACCTATCTCTATCTATCTTCCTACCTACCTACCTATCTGTATCTATCTACCTACCTAACTATCTGTACCTATCAATCTACCTACCTACCTATCTCTATCTATCTATCTACCTACCTACCTATCTCTATCTAAGTATCTACCTACCTACCTATCTCTATCTATCTACCTACCTAACTATCTCTATCTATCTATCTACCTACCTACCTACCTATCTGTATCTATCAATCTACCTACCTACCTATCTCTATCTATCTATCTACCTACCTACCTACCTACCTATCTCTATCTATCTACCTACCTACCTACCTATCTCTATCTATCTATCTACCTACCTACCTACCTACCTATCTTTATCTATCTATCTATCTATCTATCTATCTATCTATCTATCTATCTATCTATCTATCTATCTATCTATCTATCTACCTACCTACCTACCTACCTACCTATCTGTAACTATCAATCTACCTACCTACCTATCTCTATCTATCTATCTACCTACCTAAATATCTCTATCTACCTACCTACCTACCTACCTATCTCTATCTATCTATCTACCTACCTACCTACCTATCTTTATCTATCTATCTATCTATCTATCTATCTATCTATCTATCTATCTATCTATCTATCTACCTACCTACCTATCTCTATCTATCTATCTACCTACCTACCTATCTCTATCTATCTATCTACCTACCTACCTATCTCTATCTAACTACCTACCTACCTACCTATCTCTATCTACCTACCTACCTACCTACCTATCTCTATCTATCTATCTACCTACCTACCTACCTATCTTTATCTATCTATCTATCTATCTATCTATCTATCTATCTATCTATCTATCTATCTATCTATCTATCTACCTACCTTCCTACCTACCTACCTACCTACCTACCGATCTGTATCTATCAATCTACCTACCTACCTATATCTATCTATCTATCTATCTATCTACCTACCTACCTATCTCTATCTATCTACCTACCTACCTACCTATCTGTATCTATCTATCTCCCTACGTACCTATCTCTATCTATCTTCCTACCTACCTACCTATCTGTATCTATCTACCTACCTACCTATCTGTATCTATCAATCTACCTACCTACCTATCTCTATCTATCTACCTACCTACCTATCTCTATCTATCTATCTATCTATCTTTCTATCTATCTACCTACCTACCTATCTCTATCTATCTATCTACCTACCTACCTATCTCTATCTATCTATCTACCTACCTACCTATCTCTATCTAACTACTTACCTACCTACCTATCTCTATCTACCTACCTACCTACCTACCTATCTGTATCTATCTATCTATCTATCTATCTATCTATCTATCTATCTATCTATCTATCTATCTATCTATCTATCTATCTATCTATCTATCTATCTACCTACCTACCTACCTATCTGTATCTATCTATCTATCTATCTATCTATCTATCTATCTATCTATCTATCTATCTATCTATCTACCTACCTACCTACCTACCTACCTACCTACCTATCTGTATCTATCTATCTACCTACCTACCTCTGTATCTATCTACCTACCTACCTATCTGTATCTATCTATCTACCTACATACCTATCTCTATCTATCTATCTATCTACCTACCTACCTATCTGTATCTATCTACCTACCTACCTACCTATCTGTATCTATCTATCTACCTACATACCTATCTCTATCTATCTACCTACCTAGCTACCTATCTCTATCTATCTATCTACCTACCTACCTACCTATCTCTTTCTATCTATCTACCTACCTACCTATCTCTATCTATCTACCTACCTACCTACCTACCTATCTTTATCTATCTATCTATCTATCTATCTATCTATCTATCTATCTATCTATCTATCTATCTATCTATCTACCTACCTACCTACCTACCTACCTACCTACCTATCTGTATCTATCAATCTACCTACCTACCTATATCTATCTATCTATCTACCTACCTACCTATCTCTATCTATCTACCTACCTACCTACCTATCTGTATCTATCTATCTACCTACGTACCTATCTCTATCTATCTTCCTACCTACCTACCTATCTGTATCTATCTACCTACCTAACTATCTGTACCTATCAATCTACCTACCTACCTATCTCTATCTATCTATCTACCTACCTACCTATCTCTATCTAAGTATCTACCTACCTACCTATCTCTATCTATCTATCTATCTATCTACCTACCTAACTATCTCTATCTATCTACCTACCTACCTACCTATCTGTATCCATCAATCTACCTACCTACCTATCTCTATCTATCTATCTACCTACCTACCTATCTCTATCTATCTACCTACCTACCTACCTATCTCTATCTATCTACCTACCTACCTACCTATCTTTATCTATCTATCTATCTATCTATCTATCTATCTATCTATCTATCTATCTATCTATCTATCTACCTACCCACCTACCTATCTGTATCTATCAATCTACCTACCTACCTATATCTATCTATCTATCTACCTACCAACCTATCTCTATCTATCTATCTACCTAGCTACCTATCTCTATCTATCTATCTACCTACCTACCTATCTGTATTTATCTATCTACCTACCTACCTATCTGTATCTATCTATCTACCTACCTACCTATCTCTATCTATCTATCTACCTACCTACCTATCTGTGTCTATCTATCTACCTACCTACCTATCTGTATCTATCAATCTACCTACCTACCTATCTCTATCTATCTACCTACCTACCTATCTGTCTCTATCAATCTACCTACCTATCTATCTCTATCTATCTACCTACCTACCTATCTGTATCTATCAATCTACCTACCTACCTATCTGTATCTATCTATCTACCTACCTACCTATCTCTATCTATCTATCTAACTACCTACCTATCTGTATCTATCTACCTACCTACCTAACTATCTCTATCTATCTATCTACCTAGCTACCTACCTATCTTTCTCTATCTATCTATCTATGTATCTACCTACCTACCTATCTCTAACTATCTATCTACCTACCTACCTACCTATCTCTATCTATCTACCTACCTACCTACCTATCTCTATCTATCTACTTACCTACCTACCTATCTTTATCTATCTATCTATCTATCTATCTATCTATCTATCTATCTATCTATCTATCTATCTATCTATCTACCTACCTACCTACCTGTATCTATCAATCTACCTACCTACCTATCTCTATCTATCTATCTACCTACCTAAATATCTCTATCTACCTACCTACCTACCTACCTATCTCTATCTATCTACCTACCTACCTACCTATCTTTATCTATCTATCTATCTATCTATCTATCTATCTATCTATCTATCTATCTATCTATATATCCATCTATCTATCTATCTATCTACCTACCTACCTACCTACCTACCTACCTATCTGTGCCTATCAATCTACCTACCTACCTATATCTATCTATCTATCTATCTATCTATCTATCTATCTATCTATCTATCTATCTATCTATCTATCTATCTATCTACCTACCTACCTATCTCTATCTATCTACCTACCTACCTATCTGTGTCTATCTATCTACCTACCTACCTATCTGTATCTATCAATCTACCTACCTACCTATCTCTATCTATCTACCTACCTACCTATCTGTCTCTATCAATCTACCTACCTATCTATCTCTATCTATCTACCTACCTACCTATCTGTATCTATCAATCTACCTACCTACCTATCTGTATCTATCTATCTACCTACCTACCTATCTCTATCTATCTATCTAACTACCTACCTATCTGTATCTATCTACCTACCTACCTAACTATCTCTATCTATCTATCTACCTAGCTACCTACCTATCTTTCTCTATCTATCTATCTATGTATCTACCTACCTACCTATCTCTAACTATCTATCTACCTACCTACCTACCTATCTCTATCTATCTACCTACCTACCTACCTATCTCTATCTATCTACTTACCTACCTACCTATCTTTATCTATCTATCTATCTATCTATCTATCTATCTATCTATCTATCTATCTATCTATCTATCTATCTATCTATCTATCTATCTATCTATCTATCTATCTATCTATCTACCTACCTACCTACCTGTATCTATCAATCTACCTACCTACCTATCTCTATCTATCTATCTACCTACCTAAATATCTCTATCTACCTACCTACCTACCTACCTATCTCTATCTATCTACCTACCTACCTACCTATCTTTATCTATCTATCTATCTATCTATCTATCTATCTATCTATCTATCTATCTATCTATCTATCTATCTATATATCCATCTATCTATCTATCTATCTACCTACCTACCTACCTACCTACCTATCTGTGCCTATCAATCTACCTACCTACCTATATCTATCTATCTATCTATCTATCTATCTATCTATCTATCTATCTATCTACCTACCTACCTATCTCTATCTATCTACCTACCTACCTATCTGTATCTATCTATCTCCCTACGTACCTATCTCTATCTATCTTCCTACCTACCTACCTATCTGTATCTATCTATCTGCCTACCTACCTATCTGTATCTATCAATCTACCTACCTACCTATCTCTATCTATCTATCTACCTACCTACCTATCTCTATCTATCTATCTATCTACCTACCTACCTACCTATCTCTATCTATCTATCTACCTACCTACCTATCTCTATCTATCTATCTACCTACCTACCTATCTCTATCTAACTACCTACCTACCTACCTATCTCTATCTACCTACCTACCTACCTATCTGTATCTATCTATCTATCTATCTATCTATCTATCATCTATCTATCTATCTATCTACCTACCTACCTACCTACCTACCTACCTACCTACCTACCTACCTACCTACTTACCTACCTACCTACCTACCTATCTATCTACCTACCTACCTACCTACCTACCTATCTGTATCTATCTATCTACCTACCTACCTCTGTATCTATCTACCTACCTACCTATCTGTATCTATCTATCTACCTACATACCTATCTCTATCTATCTATCTATCTACCTACCTACCTACCTATCTGTATCTATCTACCTACCTACCTACCTATCTGTATCTATCTATCTACCTACATACCTATCTCTATCTATCTACCTACCTAGCTACCTATCTCTATCTATCTATCTACCTACCTACCTACCTACCTATCTCTTTCTATCTATCTACCTACCTACCTATCTCTATCTATCTACCTACCTACCTACCTATCTTTATCTATCTATCTATCTATCTATCTATCTATCTATCTATCTATCTATCTATCTATCTATCTATCTATCTATCTATCTATCTATCTATCTACCTATCTGTATCTATCAATCTACCTACCTACCTATCTCTATCTATCTATCTACCTACCTATCTACCTACCGATCTGTATCTATCAATCTACCTACCTACCTATCTCTATCTATCTATCTATCTACCTACCTACCTATCTCTATCTATCTATCTACCTACCTACCTATCTGTATCTATCTATCTACCTACCTACCTATCTCTATCTAACTACCTACCTACCTACCTATCTCTATCTACCTACCTACCTATCTGTATCTGTCTATCTATCTATCTATCTATCTATCGATCAATCGATCTATCTATCTATCTATCTATCTATCTATCTATCTATCTATCTATCTACCTACCTACCTACCTACCTACCTACCTACCTACCTACCTACCTATCTGTATCTATCAATCTACCTACCTACCTATATCTATCTATCTATCTATCTACCTACCTACCTATCTCTATCTATCTACCTACCTACCTACCTATCTGTATCTATCTATCTACCTACGTACCTATCTCTATCTATCTTCCTACCTACCTACCTATCTGTATCTATCTACCTACCTAACTATCTGTACCTATCAATCTACCTACCTACCTATCTCTATCTATCTATCTACCTACCTACCTATCTCTATCTAAGTATCTACCTACCTACCTATCTCTATCTATCTACCTACCTATCTCTATCTATCTATCTACCTACCTACCTACCTATCTGTATCTATCAATCTACCTACCTACCTATCTCTATCTATCTATCTACCTACCTACCTACCTACCTATCTCTATCTATCTACCTACCTACCTACCTATCTCTATCTATCTATCTACCTACCTACCTACCTATCTTTATCTATCTATCTATCTATCTATCTATCTATCTATCTATCTATCTATCTATCTATCTATCTATCTACCTACCTACCTACCTACCTACCTACCTATCTGTAACTATCAATCTACCTACCTACCTATCTCTATCTATCTATCTACCTACCTAAATATCTCTATCTACCTATCTACCTACCTACCTACCTATCTCTATCTATCTATCTACCTACCTACCTACCTATCTTTATCTATCTATCTATCTATCTATCTATCTATCTATCTATCTATCTATCTATCTATCTATCTATCTATCTACCTACCTACCTACCTATCTGTATCTATCAATCTACCTACCTACCTATCTCTATCTATCTATCTACCTACCTAAATATCTCTATCTACCTACCTACCTACCTACCTATCTCTATCTATCTACCTACCTACCTACCTATCTTTATCTATCTATCTATCTATCTATCTATCTATCTATCTATCTATCTATCTATCTATCTATCTATCTATCTATCTATCTATCTATCTATCTACCTACCTACCTACCTACCTACCTACCTATCTGTATCTATCAATCTACCTACCTACCTATATCTATCTATCTATCTATCTATCTATCTATCTATCTATCTATCTATCTATCTATCTATCTATCTATCTATCTATCTACCTACCTACCTATCTCTATCTATCTACCTACCTACCTATCTGTATCTATCTATCTCCCTACGTACCTATCTCTATCTATCTTCCTACCTACCTACCTATCTGTATCTATCTATCTGCCTACCTACCTATCTGTATCTATCAATCTACCTACCTACCTATCTCTATCTATCTATCTACCTACCTACCTATCTCTATCTATCTATCTATCTACCTACCTACCTACCTATCTCTATCTATCTATCTACCTACCTACCTATCTCTATCTATCTATCTACCTACCTACCTATCTCTATCTAACTACCTACCTACCTACCTATCTCTATCTACCTACCTACCTACCTATCTGTATCTATCTATCTATCTATCTATCTATCTATCTATCTATCTATCTATCTATCTATCTATCTATCATCTATCTATCTATCTATCTACCTACCTACCTACCTACCTACCTACCTACCTACCTACTTACCTACCTACCTACCTACCTATCTATCTATCTACCTACCTACCTACCTACCTACCTACCTACCTACCTACCTATCTGTATCTATCTATCTACCTACCTACCTCTGTATCTATCTACCTACCTACCTATCTGTATCTATCTATCTACCTACATACCTATCTCTATCTATCTATCTATCTACCTACCTACCTACCTATCTGTATCTATCTACCTACCTACCTACCTATCTGTATCTATCTATCTACCTACATACCTATCTCTATCTATCTACCTACCTAGCTACCTATCTCTATCTATCTATCTACCTACCTACCTACCTATCTCTTTCTATCTATCTACCTACCTACCTATCTCTATCTATCTACCTACCTACCTACCTATCTTTATCTATCTATCTATCTATCTATCTATCTATCTATCTATCTATCTATCTATCTATCTATCTATCAATCTATCTATCTATCTATCTATCTACCTATCTGTATCTATCAATCTACCTACCTACCTATCTCTATCTATCTATCTACCTACCTATCTACCTACCGATCTGTATCTATCAATCTACCTACCTACCTATCTCTATCTATCTATCTATCTACCTACCTACCTATCTCTATCTATCTATCTACCTACCTACCTATCTGTATCTATCTATCTACCTACCTACCTATCTCTATCTAACTACCTACCTACCTACCTATCTCTATCTACCTACCTACCTATCTGTATCTGTCTATCTATCTATCTATCTATCGATCGATCGATCGATCTATCTATCTATCTATCTATCTATCTATCTATCTATCTATCTATCTATCTATCTATCTATCTATCTATCTATCTATCTATCTACCTACCTACCTACCTACCTACCTACCTACCTATCTGTATCTATCAATCTACCTACCTACCTATATCTATCTATCTATCTACCTACCTACCTATCTCTATCTATCTACCTACCTACCTACCTATCTGTATCTATCTATCTACCTACGTACCTATCTCTATCTATCTTCCTACCTACCTACCTATCTGTATCTATCTACCTACCTAACTATCTGTACCTATCAATCTACCTACCTACCTATCTCTATCTATCTATCTATCTACCTACCTACCTATCTCTATCTAAGTATCTACCTACCTACCTATCTCTATCTATCTACCTACCTAACTATCTCTATCTATCTATCTACCTACCTACCTACCTATCTGTATCTATCAATCTACCTACCTACCTATCTCTATCTATCTATCTACCTACCTACCTACCTACCTATCTCTATCTATCTACCTACCTACCTACCTATCTCTATCTATCTATCTACCTACCTACCTACCTACCTATCTTTATCTATCTATCTATCTATCTATCTATCTATCTATCTATCTATCTATCTATCTACCTACCTACCTACCTACCTACCTATCTGTAACTATCAATCTACCTACCTACCTATCTCTATCTATCTATCTACCTACCTAAATATCTCTATCTACCTACCTACCTACCTACCTATCTCTATCTATCTATCTACCTACCTACCTACCTATCTTTATCTATCTATCTATCTATCTATCTATCTATCTATCTATCTATCTATCTATCTATCTATCTATCTATCTATCTACCTACCTTCCTACCTACCTACCTACCTACCTACCGATCTGTATCTATCAATCTACCTACCTACCTATATCTATCTATCTATCTATCTACCTACCTACCTATCTCTATCTATCTACCTACCTACCTACCTATCTGTATCTATCTATCTCCCTACGTACCTATCTCTATCTATCTTCCTACCTACCTACCTATCTGTATCTATCTATCTACCTACCTACCTATCTGTATCTATCAATCTACCTACCTACCTATCTCTATCTATCTACCTACCTACCTATCTCTATCTATCTATCTATCTATCTATCTATCTATCTATCTATCTACCTACCTACCTATCTCTATCTATCTATCTACCTACCTACCTACCTATCTCTATCTATCTATCTACCTACCTACCTATCTCTATCTAACTACCTACCTACCTACCTATCTCTATCTACCTACCTACCTACCTATCTGTATCTATCTATCTATCTATCTATCTATCTATCTATCTATCTATCTATCTATCTATCTATCTATCTACCTACCTACCTACCTACCTATCTGTATCTATCTATCTATCTATCTATCTATCTATCTATCTATCTATCTATCTATCTATCTATCTATCTACCTACCTACCTACCTACCTACCTACCTACCTACCTATCTGTATCTATCTATCTACCTACCTACCTCTGTATCTATCTACCTACCTACCTATCTGTATCTATCTATCTACCTACATACCTATCTCTATCTATCTATCTACCTACCTACCTATCTGTATCTATCTACCTACCTACCTACCTATCTGTATCTATCTATCTACCTACATACCTATCTCTATCTATCTACCTACCTAGCTACCTATCTCTATCTATCTATCTACCTACCTACCTACCTATCTCTTTCTATCTATCTACCTACCTACCTATCTCTATCTATCTACCTACCTACCTACCTATCTTTATCTATCTATCTATCTATCTATCTATCTATCTATCTATCTATCTATCTATCTATCTATCTATCTATCTATCTATCTACCTACCTACCTACCTACCTACCTACCTACCTACCTACCTACCTACCTACCTATCTGTATCTATCAATCTACCTACCTACCTATATCTATCTATCTATCTACCTACCTACCTATCTCTATCTATCTACCTACCTACCTACCTATCTGTATCTATCTATCTACCTACGTACCTATCTCTATCTATCTTCCTACCTACCTACCTATCTGTATCTATCTACCTACCTAACTATCTGTACCTATCAATCTACCTACCTACCTATCTCTATCTATCTATCTACCTACCTACCTATCTCTATCTAAGTATCTACCTACCTACCTATCTCTATCTATCTATCTATCTATCTACCTACCTAACTATCTCTATCTATCTACCTACCTACCTACCTATCTGTATCCATCAATCTACCTACCTACCTATCTCTATCTATCTATCTACCTACCTACCTATCTCTATCTATCTACCTACCTACCTACCTATCTCTATCTATCTACCTACCTACCTACCTATCTTTATCTATCTATCTATCTATCTATCTATCTATCTATCTATCTATCTATCTATCTATCTATCTATCTATCTACCTACCCACCTACCTATCTGTATCTATCAATCTACCTACCTACCTATATCTATCTATCTATCTACCTACCAACCTATCTCTATCTATCTATCTACCTAGCTACCTATCTCTATCTATCTATCTACCTACCTACCTATCTGTATTTATCTATCTACCTACCTACCTATCTGTATCTATCTATCTACCTACCTACCTATCTCTATCTATCTACCTACCTACCTATCTGTGTCTATCTATCTACCTACCTACCTATCTGTATCTATCAATCTACCTACCTACCTATCTCTATCTATCTACCTACCTACCTATCTGTCTCTATCAATCTACCTACCTATCTATCTCTATCTATCTACCTACCTACCTATCTGTATCTATCAATCTACCTACCTACCTATCTGTATCTATCTATCTACCTACCTACCTATCTCTATCTATCTATCTAACTACCTACCTATCTGTATCTATCTACCTACCTACCTATCTCTATCTATCTATCTACCTAGCTACCTACCTATCTTTCTCTATCTATCTATCTATGTATCTACCTACCTACCTATCTCTAACTATCTATCTACCTACCTACCTACCTATCTCTATCTATCTACCTACCTACCTACCTATCTCTATCTATCTACTTACCTACCTACCTATCTTTATCTATCTATCTATCTATCTATCTATCTATCTATCTATCTATCTATCTATCTATCTATCTATCTATCTATCTATCTATCTATCTATCTATCTACCTACCTACCTGTATCTATCAATCTACCTACCTACCTATCTCTATCTATCTATCTACCTACCTACCTATCTCTATCTAACTACCTACCTACCTACCTATCTCTATCTACCTACCTACCTACCTATCTGTATCTATCTATCTATCTATCTATCTATCTATCTATCTATCTATCTATCTATCTATCTATCTATCTACCTACCTACCTACCTACCTATCTGTATCTATCTATCTATCTATCTATCTATCTATCTATCTACCTACCTACCTACCTACCTACCTACCTACCTACCTACCTACCTATCTGTATCTATCTATCTACCTACCTACCTCTGTATCTATCTACCTACCTACCTATCTGTATCTATCTATCTACCTACATACCTATCTCTATCTATCTATCTACCTACCTACCTATCTGTATCTATCTACCTACCTACCTACCTATCTGTATCTATCTATCTACCTACATACCTATCTCTATCTATCTACCTACCTAGCTACCTATCTCTATCTATCTATCTACCTACCTACCTACCTATCTCTTTCTATCTATCTACCTACCTACCTATCTCTATCTATCTACCTACCTACCTACCTATCTTTATCTATCTATCTATCTATCTATCTATCTATCTATCTATCTATCTATCTATCTATCTATCTATCTATCTATCTATCTATCTATCTATCTATCTATCTACCTACCTACCTACCTACCTACCTACCTACCTATCTGTATCTATCAATCTACCTACCTACCTATATCTATCTATCTATCTACCTACCTACCTATCTCTATCTATCTACCTACCTACCTACCTATCTGTATCTATCTATCTACCTACGTACCTATCTCTATCTATCTTCCTACCTACCTACCTATCTGTATCTATCTACCTACCTAACTATCTGTACCTATCAATCTACCTACCTACCTATCTCTATCTATCTATCTACCTACCTACCTATCTCTATCTAAGTATCTACCTACCTACCTATCTCTATCTATCTATCTATCTATCTACCTACCTAACTATCTCTATCTATCTACCTACCTACCTACCTATCTGTATCCATCAATCTACCTACCTACCTATCTCTATCTATCTATCTACCTACCTACCTATCTCTATCTATCTACCTACCTACCTACCTATCTCTATCTATCTACCTACCTACCTACCTATCTCTATCTATCTATCTATCTATCTATCTATCTATCTATCTATCTATCTATCTATCTATCTATCTATCTATCTATCTACCTACCCACCTACCTATCTGTATCTATCAATCTACCTACCTACCTATATCTATCTATCTATCTACCTACCAACCTATCTCTATCTATCTATCTACCTAGCTACCTATCTCTATCTATCTATCTACCTACCTACCTATCTGTATTTATCTATCTACCTACCTACCTATCTGTATCTATCTATCTACCTACCTACCTATCTCTATCTATCTACCTACCTACCTATCTGTGTCTATCTATCTACCTACCTACCTATCTGTATCTATCAATCTACCTACCTACCTATCTCTATCTATCTACCTACCTACCTATCTGTCTCTATCAATCTACCTACCTATCTATCTCTATCTATCTACCTACCTACCTATCTGTATCTATCAATCTACCTACCTACCTATCTGTATCTATCTATCTACCTACCTACCTATCTCTATCTATCTATCTAACTACCTACCTATCTGTATCTATCTACCTACCTACCTAACTATCTCTATCTATCTATCTACCTAGCTACCTACCTATCTTTCTCTATCTATCTATCTATCTATGTATCTACCTACCTACCTATCTCTAACTATCTATCTACCTACCTACCTACCTATCTCTATCTATCTACCTACCTACCTACCTATCTCTATCTATCTACTTACCTACCTACCTATCTTTATCTATCTATCTATCTATCTATCTATCTATCTATCTATCTACCTACCTACCTGTATCTATCAATCTACCTACCTACCTATCTCTATCTATCTATCTATCTACCTACCTAAATATCTCTATCTACCTACCTACCTACCTACCTATCTCTATCTATCTACCTACCTACCTACCTATCTTTATCTATCTATCTATCTATCTATCTATCTATCTATCTATATATCCATCTATCTATCTATCTATCTACCTACCTACCTACCTACCTACCTATCTGTGTCTATCAATCTACCTACCTACCTATATCTATCTATCTATCTATCTATCTATCTATCTACCTACCTACCTATCTCTATCTATCTACCTACCTACCTACCTATCTGTATCTATCTATCTACCTACATACCTATCTCTATCTATCTTCCTACCTACCTACCTATCTGTATCTATCTATCTACCTACCTACCTATCTGTATCTATCAATCTACCTACCTACCTATCTCTATCTATCTATCTACCTACCTACCTATCTCTATCTATCTATCTATCTATCTATCTATCTATCTATCTATCTATCTATCTATCTATCTATCTATCTACCTACCTATCTCTATCTATCTATCTACCTACCTACCTATCTGTATCTATCTATCTACCTACCTACCTATCTCTATCTATCTATCTACCTACCTACCTATCTGTGTCTATCTATCTACCTACCTACCTATCTGTATCTATCAATCTACCTACCTACCTATCTCTATCTATCTACCTACCTACCTATCTGTCTCTATCAATCTACCTACCTATCTATCTCTATCTATCTACCTACCTACCTATCTGTATCTATCAATCTACCTACCTACCTATCTGTATCTATCTATCTACCTACCTACCTATCTCTATCTATCTATCTAACTACCTACCTATCTGTATCTATCTACCTACCTACCTAACTATCTCTATCTATCTATCTACCTAGCTACCTACCTATCTTTCTTTATCTATCTATCTATGTATCTACCTACCTACCTATCTCTAACTATCTATCTACCTACCTACCTACCTACCTATCTCTATCTATCTACCTACCTACCTACCTATCTCTATCTATCTACTTACCTACCTACCTATCTTTATCTATCTATCTATCTATCTATCTATCTATCTATCTATCTATCTATCTATCTATCTATCTATCTATCTATCTACCTACCTACCTACCTACCTGTATCTATCAATCTACCTACCTACCTACCTATCTCTATCTATCTATCTACCTACCTAAATATCTCTATCTACCTACCTACCTACCTACCTATCTGTATCTATCTACCTACCTACCTACCTATCTTTATCTATCTATCTATCTATCTATCTATCTATCTATCTATCTATCTATCTATCTATCTATCTATATATCCATCTATCTATCTATCTATCTACCTACCTACCTACCTACCTACGTACCTATCTGTGTCTATCAATCTACCTACCTACCTATATCTATCTATCTATCTATCTATCTACCTACCTACCTACCTATCTCTATCTATCTACCTACCAACCTACCTATCTGTATCTATCTATCTACCTACATACCTATCTCTATCTATCTTCCTACCTACCTACCTATCTGTATCTATCTATCTACCTACCTACCTATCTGTATCTATCAATCTACCTACCTACCTATCTCTATCTATCTATCTACCTACCTACCTATCTCTATCTATCTATCTATCTATCTATCTATCTATCTATCTATCTATCTATCTATCTATCTATCTATCTATCTACCTACCTATCTCTATCTATCTATCTACCTACCTACCTATCTGTATCTATCTATCTACCTACCTACCTATCTCTATCTATCTATCTACCTACCTACCTATCTGTGTCTATCTATCTACCTACCTACCTATCTGTATCTATCAATCTACCTACCTACCTATCTCTATCTATCTACCTACCTACCTATCTGTCTCTATCAATCTACCTACCTATCTATCTCTATCTATCTACCTACCTACCTATCTGTATCTATCAATCTACCTACCTATCTGTATCTATCTATCTACCTACCTACCTATCTCTATCTATCTATCTAACTACCTACCTATCTGTATCTATCTACCTACCTACCTAACTATCTCTATCTATCTATCTACCTAGCTACCTACCTATCTTTCTCTATCTATCTATCTATGTATCTACCTACCTACCTATCTCTAACTATCTATCTACCTACCTACCTACCTACCTATCTCTATCTATCTACCTACCTACCTACCTATCTCTATCTATCTACTTACCTACCTACCTATCTTTATCTATCTATCTATCTATCTATCTATCTATCTATCTATCTATCTATCTATCTATCTATCTATCTATCTATCTATCTATCTACCTACCTACCTACCTACCTGTATCTATCAATCTACCTACCTACCTATCTCTATCTATCTATCTACCTACCTAAATATCTCAATCTATCTACCTACCTACCTACCTACCTATCTCTATCTATCTACCTACCTACCTACCTATCTTTATCTAGCTATCTATCTATCTATCTATCTATATATCCATCTATCTATCTATCTATCTATCTACCTACCTACCTACCTACCTACGTACCTATCTGTGTCTATCAATCTACCTACCTACCTATATCTATCTATCTATCTATCTATCTATCTATCTATCTATCTATCTATCTATCTATCTATCTATCTATCTATCTATCTATCTACCTACCTACCTATCTCTATCTATCTACCTACCTACCTACCTATCTGTATCTATCTATCTACCTACATACCTATCTCTATCTATCTTCCTACCTACCTACCTATCTGTATCTATCTATCTACCTACCTACCTATCTGTATCTATCAATCTACCTACCTACCTATCTCTATCTATCTATCTACCTACCTACCTATCTCTATCTATCTATCTATCTATCTATCTATCTATCTATCTATCTATCTATCTATCTATCTATCTATCTATCTATCTATCTATCTATCTATCTATCTACCTACCTATCTCTATCTATCTATCGACCTACCTACCTATCTCTATCTATCTATCTACCTACCTACCTATCTCTATCTAACTACCTACCTACCTACCTATCTCTATCTACCTACCTACCTACCTACCTACCTACCTGTATCTATCTATCTGTATCTATCTATCTATCTATCTATCTATCTACCTACCTACCTACCTACCTACCTACCTACCTATCTGTATCTATCTATCTACCTACCTACCTCTGTATCTATCTACCTACCTACCTACCTGTATCTATCTACCTACCTACCTACCTATCTGTATCTATCTATCTACCTACATACCTATCTCTATCTATCTACCTACCTAGCTACCTATCTCTATCTATCTACCTACCTACCTACCTATCTCTTTCTATCTATCTACCTACCTACCTATCTCTATCTATCTACCTACCTACCTACCTACCTACCTACCTATCTTTATCTATCTATCTATCTATCTATCTATCTATCTATCTACCTATCTGTATCTATCAATCTACCTACCTACCTATCTCTATCTATCTATCTACCTATCTATCTCTCTCTCTATCTATCTATCTATCTATCTATCTATCTATCTACCTACCTATCTGTATCTATCTATCTACCTACCTACCTATCTGTATCTATCAATCTACCTACCTACCTACCTATCTCTATCTATCTCTCTACCTACCTACCTATCTCTATCTATCTACCTACCTATCTCTATCTATCTACCTACCTAGCTACATATCTCTATCTATCTCTCTACCTACCTACCTATCTCTATCTATCTCTCTACCTACCTACCTATCTCTATCTATCTACCTACCTACCTTCCTATCTGTATCTATCTATCTACCTACCTACCTATCTTTATCTATCTATCTATCTATCTATCTATCTATCTATCTATCTATCTGCCTACCTACCTACCTATCTGTATCTATCTATCTACCTACCTACCTATCTGTATCTATCAATCTACCTACCTACCTATCTCTATCTATCTCTCTACCTACCTACCTATCTCTATCTATCTACCTACCTACCTACTATCTGTATCTATCTATCTACCTACCTACCTATCTGTATCTATCTATCTATCTACCTACCTACCTATCTGTATCTATCAATCTACCTACCTACCTATCTCTATCTATCTACCTACCTACCTATCTGTCTCTATCAATCTATCTACTTACTTATCTCTATCTATCTATCTACCTACCTACCTATCTCTATCTATCTACCTACCTACCTACCTATCTCTATCTATCTATCTACCTACCTACCTATCTCTATCTATCAATCTACCTACCTACCTATCTGTATCTATCTATCTACCTACCTACCTATCTGTATCTATCAATCTACCTACCTACCTATCTCTATCTATCTATCTACCTACCTATCTGTATTTATCTATCTACCTACCTACCTATCTGTATCTATCTACCTACCTACCTATCTCTATCTATCTATCTACCTACCTACCTATCTGTGTCTATCTATCTACCTACCTACCTATCTGTATCTATC
>JAKSXO010000037.1:4947026-4949526 GCA_024509115.1 Crotalus helleri | reverse complement strand
CTATCTATCTACCTACCTACCTATCTCTATCTATCTACGTACCTACCTACCTACCTATCTCTATCTATCTATCTACCTACCTACCTATCTTTATCTATCTATCTATCTATCTATCTATCTATCTATCTATCTATCTATCTATCTATCTATCTATCTATCTATCTCTCTATCTCTCTATCTCTCTATCTCTCTATCTCTCTATCTATCTATCTATCTATCTATCTACCTACCTACCTACCTACCTATCTGTATCTATATATCTACCTACCTATCTATCTGTATCTATCTACCTACCTACCTATCTGTATCTATCTATCTACCTACATACCTATCTCTATCTATCTACCTACCTAGCTACCTATCTCTATCTATCTATCTACCTACCTACCTATCTGTATCTATCTACCTACCTAACTATCTGTACCTATCTATCTACCTACATACCTATCTCTATCTATCTATCGACCTACCTACCTATATCTATCTATCTAACTACCTACCTATCTGTATCTATCTACCTACCTACCTAACTATCTCTATCTATCTACCTACCTACCTACCTATCTGTATCTATCAATCTACCTACCTACCTATCTTTATCTATCTATCTATCTATCTATCTATCTATCTATCTATCTATCTATCTATCTATCTATCTATCTATCTACCTACCTACCTACCTATCTGTATCTATCAATCTACCTACCTACCTATATCTATCTATCTACCTACCAACCTATCTCTATCTATCTACCTACCTACCTACCTATCTGTATCTATCTATCTACCTACCTACCTATCTATATCTATCTATCTACCTACCTACCTATCTGTATTTATCTATCTACCTACCTACCTATCTGTATCTATCTATCTACCTACCTACCTATCTATATCTATCTATCTACCTACCTACCTATCTGTATTTATCTATCTACCTACCTACCTATCTGTATCTATCTATCTACCTACCTACCTATCTCTATCTATCTATCTACCTACCTACCTATCTCTATCTATCTACCTACCTACCTACCTATCTCTATCTATCTACCTACCTACCTACCTATCTTTATGTATCTATCTATCTATCTATCTATCTATCTATCTATCTATCTATCTATCTATCTATCTGTCTGTCTGTCTGTCTGTCTGTCTGTCTGTCTGTCTGTCTGTCTGTCTGTCTATCTATCTATCTACCTACCCACCTACCTATCTGTATCTATCAATCTACCTACCTACCTATATCTATCTATCTATCTACCTACCAACCTATCTCTATCTATCTGTCTACCTACCTACCTATCTCTATCTATCTATCTACCTACCTACCTATCTGTATTTATCTATCTACCTACCTACCTATCTGTATCTATCTATCTACCTACCTACCTATCTCTATCTATCTATCTACCTACCTACCTATCTGTGTCTATCTATCTACCTACCTACCTATCTGTATCTATCAATCTACCTACCTACCTATCTCTATCTATCTACCTACCTACCTATCTGTCTCTATCAATCTACCTACCTATCTATCTCTATCTATCTATCTACCTACCTACCTATCTGTATCTATCAATCTACCTACCTACCTATCTCTATCTATCTATCTACCTACCTACCTACCTATCTCTATCTATCTACCTACCTACCTACCTATCTCTATCTATCTATCTACCTACCTACCTATCTTTATCTATCTATCTATCTATCTATCTATCTATCTATCTATCTATCTATCTATCTATCTATCTATCTATCTATCTATCTACCTACCTACCTACCTACCTATCTGTATCTATCAATCTACCTACCTACCTATCTCTATCTATCTATCTACCTACCTACCTATCTCTATCTACCTACCTACCTACCTACCTATCTCTATCTATCTACCTACCTACCTACCTATCTTTATCTATCTATCTATCTATCTATCTATCTATCTATCTATCTATCTATCTATCTATCTATCTATCTATCTATCTACCTACCTACCTACCTACCTACCTATCTGTATCTATCAATCTACCTACCTACCTATATCTATCTATCTACCTACCAACCTATCTCTATCTACCTACCTACCTACCTACCTATCTGTATCTATCTATCTACTTACGTACCTATCTCTATCTATCTTCCTACCTACCTAGCTATCTGTATCTATCTATCTACCTACCTACCTATCTATATCTATCTATCTACCTACCTACCTATCTGTATTTATCTATCTACCTACCTACCTATCTGCATCTATCTATCTACCTACCTACCTATCTATATCTATCTATCTACCTACCTACCTATCTGTATTTATCTATCTACCTACCTACCTATCTGTATCTATCTATCTACCTACCTACCTATCTCTATCTATATATCTACCTACCTACCTATCTGTATCTATCTACCTACCTACCTACCTATCTGTATCTATCTATCTACCTACCTACCTATCTGTATCTATCAATGTACCTACCTACCTATCTCT
>JAKSXO010000037.1:4942026-4944526 GCA_024509115.1 Crotalus helleri | reverse complement strand
ATCTATCTACCTACCTACCTACCTACCTATCTGTATCTATATATCTACCTACCTATCTATCTGTATCTATCTACCTACCTACCTATCTGTATCTATCTATCTACCTACATACCTATCTCTATCTATCTACCTACCTAGCTACCTATCTCTATCTATCTATCTACCTACCTACCTATCTGTATCTATCTACCTACCTAACTATCTGTACCTATCTATCTACCTACATACCTATCTCTATCTATCTATCGACCTACCTACCTATATCTATCTATCTAACTACCTACCTATCTGTATCTATCTACCTACCTACCTAACTATCTCTATCTATCTACCTACCTACCTACCTATCTGTATCTATCAATCTACCTACCTACCTATCTTTATCTATCTATCTATCTATCTATCTATCTATCTATCTATCTATCTATCTATCTATCTATCTACCTACCTACCTACCTATCTGTATCTATCAATCTACCTACCTACCTATATCTATCTATCTACCTACCAACCTATCTCTATCTATCTACCTACCTACCTACCTATCTGTATCTATCTATCTACCTACCTACCTATCTATATCTATCTATCTACCTACCTACCTATCTGTATTTATCTATCTACCTACCTACCTATCTGTATCTATCTATCTACCTACCTACCTATCTATATCTATCTATCTACCTACCTACCTATCTGTATTTATCTATCTACCTACCTACCTATCTGTATCTATCTATCTACCTACCTACCTATCTCTATCTATCTATCTACCTACCTACCTATCTCTATCTATCTACCTACCTACCTACCTATCTCTATCTATCTACCTACCTACCTACCTATCTTTATGTATCTATCTATCTATCTATCTATCTATCTATCTATCTATCTATCTATCTATCTGTCTGTCTGTCTGTCTGTCTGTCTGTCTGTCTGTCTGTCTGTCTGTCTATCTATCTATCTACCTACCCACCTACCTATCTGTATCTATCAATCTACCTACCTACCTATATCTATCTATCTATCTACCTACCAACCTATCTCTATCTATCTGTCTACCTACCTACCTATCTCTATCTATCTATCTACCTACCTACCTATCTGTATTTATCTATCTACCTACCTACCTATCTGTATCTATCTATCTACCTACCTACCTATCTCTATCTATCTATCTACCTACCTACCTATCTGTGTCTATCTATCTACCTACCTACCTATCTGTATCTATCAATCTACCTACCTACCTATCTCTATCTATCTACCTACCTACCTATCTGTCTCTATCAATCTACCTACCTATCTATCTCTATCTATCTATCTACCTACCTACCTCTGTATCTATCAATCTACCTACCTACCTATCTCTATCTATCTATCTACCTACCTACCTACCTATCTCTATCTATCTACCTACCTACCTACCTATCTCTATCTATCTATCTACCTACCTACCTATCTTTATCTATCTATCTATCTATCTATCTATCTATCTATCTATCTATCTATCTATCTATCTATCTATCTATCTATCTATCTATCTACCTACCTACCTACCTATCTGTATCTATCAATCTACCTACCTACCTATCTCTATCTATCTATCTACCTACCTACCTATCTCTATCTACCTACCTACCTACCTACCTATCTCTATCTATCTACCTACCTACCTACCTATCTTTATCTATCTATCTATCTATCTATCTATCTATCTATCTATCTATCTATCTATCTATCTATCTATCTATCTATCTATCTATCTATCTATCTACCTACCTACCTACCTACCTACCTACCTATCTGTATCTATCAATCTACCTACCTACCTATATCTATCTATCTACCTACCAACCTATCTCTATCTATCTACCTACCTACCTACCTATCTGTATCTATCTATCTACTTACGTACCTATCTCTATCTATCTTCCTACCTACCTAGCTATCTGTATCTATCTATCTACCTACCTACCTATCTATATCTATCTATCTACCTACCTACCTATCTGTATTTATCTATCTACCTACCTACCTATCTGCATCTATCTATCTACCTACCTACCTATCTATATCTATCTATCTACCTACCTACCTATCTGTATTTATCTATCTACCTACCTACCTATTTGTATCTATCTATCTACCTACCTACCTATCTCTATCTATATATCTACCTACCTACCTATCTGTATCTATCTACCTACCTACCTACCTATCTGTATCTATCTATCTACCTACCTACCTATCTGTATCTATCAATGTACCTACCTACCTATCTCTATCTATCTATCTACCTACCTACCTATCTGTCTCTATCAATCTATCTACCTATCTATCTCTATCTATCTATCTACCTACCTACCTATCTCTATCTATCTACCTACCTACCTACCTATCTCTATCTATCTATCTACCTACCTACCTATCTTTATCTATCTATCTATCTATCTATCTATCTATCTATCTATCTATCTATCTATCTATCTATCTATCT
>JAKSXO010000037.1:4852026-4929526 GCA_024509115.1 Crotalus helleri | reverse complement strand
TATCTATATCTATCTATCTACCTACCTACCTATCTGTATTTATCTATCTACCTACCTACCTATCTGTATCTATCTATCTACCTACCTACCTATCTCTATCTATCTATCTACCTACCTACCTATCTCTATCTATCTACCTACCTACCTACCTATCTCTATCTATCTACCTACCTTCCTACCTATCTTTATGTATCTATCTATCTATCTATCTATCTATCTATCTATCTATCTATCTATCTGTCTGTCTGTCTGTCTGTCTGTCTGTCTGTCTGTCTGTCTGTCTGTCTGTCTGTCTGTCTGTCTATCTATCTATCTACCTACCCACCTACCTATCTGTATCTATCAATCTACCTACCTACCTATATCTATCTATCTATCTACCTACCAACCTATCTCTATCTATCTATCTACCTACCTACCTATCTCTATCTATCTATCTACCTACCTACCTATCTGTATTTATCTATCTACCTACCTACCTATCTGTATCTATCTATCTACCTACCTACCTACCTATCTCTATCTATCTATCTACCTACCTACCTATCTGTGTCTATCTATCTACCTACCTACCTATCTGTATCTATCAATCTACCTACCTACCTATCTCTATCTATCTACCTACCTACCTATCTGTCTCTATCAATCTACCTACCTATCTATCTCTATCTATCTATCTACCTACCTACCTATCTGTATCTATCAATCTACCTACCTACCTATCTGTATCTATCTATCTACCTACCTATTTATCTCTATCTATCTATCTAACTACCTACCTATCTGTATCTATCTACCTACCTACCTAACTATCTCTATCTATCTATCTACCTAGCTACCTACCTATCTTTATCTATCTATCTATCTATGTATCTACCTACCTACCTACCTATCTCTATCTATCTACCTACCTACCTACCTATCTCTATCTATCTATCTACCTACCTACCTACCTACCTATCTTTATCTATCTATCTATCTATCTATCTATCTATCTATCTATCTATCTATCTATCTATCTATCTATCTATCTATCTATCTATCTACCTACCTACCTACCTACCTATCTGTATCTATCAATCTACCTACCTACCTATCTCTATCTATCTATCTACCTACCTACCTATCTCTATCTACCTACCTACCTACCTACCTATCTCTATCTATCTACCTACCTACCTACCTATCTTTATCTATCTATCTATCTATCTATCTATCTATCTATCTATCTATCTATCTATCTACCTACCTACCTACCTACCTATCTGTATCTATCAATCTACGTACCTACCTATATCTATCTATCTACCTACCAACCTATCTCTATCTATCTACCTACCTACCTACCTATCTGTATCTATCTATCTACTTACGTACCTATCTCTATCTATCTTCCTACCTACCTAGCTATCTGTATCTATCTATCTACCTACCTACCTATCTATATCTATCTATCTACCTACCTACCTATCTGTATTTATCTATCTACCTACCTACCTATCTGCATCTATCTACCTACCTTCCTATCTATATCTATCTATCTACCTACCTACCTATCTGTATTTATCTATCTACCTACCTACATATCTGTATCTATCTATCTACCTACCTACCTATCTCTATCTATATATCTACCTACCTACCTATCTGTTTCTATCTACCTACCTACCTATCTGTATCTATCTATCTACCTACCTACCTATCTCTATCTATCTACCTACCTACCTACCTACCTACCGATCTCTATCTATCTATCTATCTACCTACCAATCTCTATCTATCAATCTACCTACCTACCTATCTGTATCTATCTATCTACCTACCTACCTATCTGTATCTATCTATCTACCTACCTACCTATCTGTATCTATCAATCTACCTACCTACCTATCTATATCTATCTATCTACCTACCTACCTATCTGTATTTATCTATCTACCTACCTACCTATCTGTATCTATCTATCTACCTACCTACCTATCTCTATCTATCTATCTACCTACCTACCTATCTGTATCTATCTACCTACCTACCTATCTGTATCTATCAATCTACCTACCTACCTATCTCTATCTATCTACCTACCTACCTATCTGTCGCTATCAATCTACCTACCAATCTATCTCTATCTATCTATCTATCTATCTATCTATCTATCTATCTATCTATCTATCTATCTATCTATCTATCTATCTATCTATCTATCTACATACCTACCTACCTACCTACCTATCTGTATCTATCAATCTACCTACCTATCTGTATCTATCTATCTACCTACCTACCTATCTGTATCTATCAATGTACCTACCTACCTATCTCTATCTATCTATCTACCTACCTACCTATCTGTCTCTATCAATCTATCTACCTATCTATCTCTATCTATCTATCTACCTACCTACCTATCTCTATCTATCTACCTACCTACCTACCTACCTATCTCTATCTATCTATCTACCTACCTACCTATCTTTATCTATCTATCTACCTACCTACCTATCTGTATCTATCTATCTACCTACCTACCTATCTCTATCTATCTATCTACCTACCTACCTATCTCTATCTATCTACCTACCTACCTACCTATCTCTATCTATCTACCTACCTACCTACCTATCTTTATGTATCTATCTATCTATCTATCTATCTATCTATCTATCTATCTATCTATCTATCTATCTGTCTGTCTGTCTGTCTGTCTGTCTGTCTGTCTGTCTGTCTGTCTATCTATCTATCTACCTACCCACCTACCTATCTGTATCTATCAATCTACCTACCTACCTATATCTATCTATCTATCTACCTACCAACCTATCTCTATCTATCTATCTACCTACCTACCTATCTCTATCTATCTATCTACCTACCTACCTATCTGTATTTATCTATCTACCTACCTACCTATCTGTATCTATCTATCTACCTACCTACCTACCTATCTCTATCTATCTATCTACCTACCTACCTATCTGTGTCTATCTATCTACCTACCTACCTATCTGTATCTATCAATCTACCTACCTACCTATCTCTATCTATCTACCTACCTACCTATCTGTCTCTATCAATCTACCTACCTATCTATCTCTATCTATCTATCTACCTACCTACCTATCTGTATCTATCAATCTACCTACCTACCTATCTGTATCTATCTATCTACCTACCTACCTATCTCTATCTATCTATCTAACTACCTACCTATCTGTATCTATCTACCTACCTACCTAACTATCTCTATCTATCTATCTACCTAGCTACCTACCTATCTTTATCTATCTATCTATGTATCTACCTACCTACCTACCTATCTCTATCTATCTACCTACCTACCTACCTATCTCTATCTATCTATCTACCTACCTACCTACCTACCTATCTTTATCTATCTATCTATCTATCTATCTATCTATCTATCTATCTATCTATCTATCTATCTATCTATCTATCTATCTATCTACCTACCTACCTACCTATCTGTATCTATCAATCTACCTACCTACCTATCTCTATCTATCTATCTACCTACCTACCTATCTCTATCTACCTACCTACCTACCTACCTATCTCTATCTATCTACCTACCTACCTACCTATCTTTATCTATCTATCTATCTATCTATCTATCTATCTATCTATCTATCTATCTATCTATCTATCTATCTATCTATCTATCTATCTATCTATCTATCTATCTATCTATCTATCTATCTATCTACCTACCTACCTACCTACCTATCTGTATCTATCAATCTACGTACCTACCTATATCTATCTATCTACCTACCAACCTATCTCTATCTATCTACCTACCTACCTACCTATCTGTATCTATCTATCTACTTACGTACCTATCTCTATCTATCTTCCTACCTACCTAGCTATCTGTATCTATCTATCTACCTACCTACCTATCTATATCTATCTATCTACCTACCTACCTATCTGTATTTATCTATCTACCTACCTACCTATCTGCATCTATCTATCTACCTACCTTCCTATCTATATCTATCTATCTACCTACCTACCTATCTGTATTTATCTATCTACCTACCTACATATCTGTATCTATCTATCTACCTACCTACCTATCTCTATCTATATATCTACCTACCTACCTATCTGTTTCTATCTACCTACCTACCTATCTGTATCTATCTATCTACCTACCTACCTATCTCTATCTATCTACCTACCTACCTACCTACCTACCGATCTCTATCTATCTATCTATCTACCTACCAATCTCTATCTATCAATCTACCTACCTACCTATCTGTATCTATCTATCTACCTACCTACCTATCTGTATCTATCTATCTACCTACCTACCTATCTGTATCTATCAATCTACCTACCTACCTATCTATATCTATCTATCTACCTACCTACCTATCTGTATTTATCTATCTACCTACCTACCTATCTGTATCTATCTATCTACCTACCTACCTATCTCTATCTATCTATCTACCTACCTACCTATCTGTATCTATCTACCTACCTACCTATCTGTATCTATCAATCTACCTACCTACCTATCTCTATCTATCTACCTACCTACCTATCTGTCGCTATCAATCTACCTACCAATCTATCTCTATCTATCTATCTATCTATCTATCTATCTATCTATCTATCTATCTATCTATCTATCTATCTACCTACCTACCTACCTACCTACCTATCTGTATCTATCAATCTACCTACCTATCTGTATCTATCTATCTACCTACCTACCTATCTGTATCTATCAATGTACCTACCTACCTATCTCTATCTATCTATCTACCTACCTACCTATCTGTCTCTATCAATCTATCTACCTATCTATCTCTATCTATCTATCTACCTACCTACCTATCTCTATCTATCTACCTACCTACCTACCTACCTACCTATCTCTATCTATCTACCTACCTACCTACCTATCTTTATCTATCTATCTACCTACCTACCTATCTGTATCTATCTATCTACCTACCTACCTATCTCTATCTATCTATCTAACTACCTACCTATCTGTATCTATCTACCTACCTACCTAACTATCTCTATCTATCTATCTACCTAGCTACCTACCTATCTTTATCTATCTATCTATCTATGTATCTACCTACCTACCTATCTCTATCTATCTATCTACCTACCTACCTACCTATCTCTATCTATCTATCTACCTACCTACCTACCTATCTCTATCTATCTATCTACCTACCTACCTACCTACCTACCTACCTATCTTTATCTATCTATCTATCTATCTATCTATCTATCTATCTATCTATCTATCTATCTATCTATCTATCTATCTATCTATCTACCTACCTACCTACCTACCTATCTGTATCTATCAATCTACCTACCTACCTATCTCTATCTATCTATCTACCTACCTACCTATCTCTATCTACCTACCTACCTACCTACCTACCTACCTATCTCTATCTATCTACCTACCTACCTACCTATCTTTATCTATCTATCTATCTATCTATCTATCTATCTATCTATCTATCTATCTATCTATCTATCTATCTATCTATCTATCTATCTATCTATCTATCTATCTATCTACCTACCTACCTACCTACCTACCTATCTGTATCTATCAATCTACGTACCTACCTATATCTATCTATCTACCTACCAACCTATCTCTATCTATCTACCTACCTACCTACCTATCTGTATCTATCTATCTACTTACGTACCTATCTCTATCTATCTTCCTACCTACCTAGCTATCTGTATCTATCTATCTACCTACCTACCTATCTATATCTATCTATCTACCTACCTACCTATCTGTATTTATCTATCTACCTACCTACCTATCTGCATCTATCTATCTACCTACCTTCCTATCTATATCTATCTATCTACCTACCTACCTATCTGTATTTATCTATCTACCTACCTACATATCTGTATCTATCTATCTACCTACCTACCTATCTCTATCTATATATCTACCTACCTACCTATCTGTTTCTATCTACCTACCTACCTACCTGTATCTATCTATCTACCTACCTACCTATCTCTATCTATCTACCTACCTACCTACCTACCTACCGATCTCTATCTATCTATCTATCTACCTACCAATCTCTATCTATCAATCTATCTACCTACATATCTGTATCTATCTATCTACCTACCTACCTATCTGTATCTATCTATCTACCTACCTACCTATCTGTATCTATCAATCTACCTACCTACCTATCTATATCTATCTATCTACCTACCTACCTATCTGTATTTATCTATCTACCTACCTACCTATCTGTATCTATCTATCTACCTACCTACCTATCTCTATCTATCTATCTACCTACCTACCTATCTGTATCTATCTACCTACCTACCTATCTGTATCTATCAATCTACCTACCTACCTATCTCTATCTATCTACCTACCTACCTATCTGTCGCTATCAATCTACCTACCTATCTATCTATCTATCTATCTATCTATCTATCTATCTACCTACCTACCTACCTACCTATCTGTATCTATCAATCTACCTACCTATCTGTATCTATCTATCTACCTACCTACCTATCTGTATCTATCAATGTACCTACCTACCTATCTCTATCTATCTATCTACCTACCTACCTATCTGTCTCTATCAATCTATCTACCTATCTATCTCTATCTATCTATCTACCTACCTACCTACCTATCTCTATCTATCTACCTACCTACCTACCTACCTACCTATCTCTATCTATCTACCTACCTACCTATCTTTATCTATCTATCTATCTATCTATCTATCTATCTATCTATCTATCTATCTATCTATCTATCTATCTATCTATCTACCTACCTATCTGTATCTATCAATCTACCTACCTACCTATCTCTATCTATCTATCTACCTACCTACCTATCTCTATCTATCTATCTACCTACCTACCTATCTGTATCTATCTATCTACCTACCTACCTATCTCTATCTAACTACCTACCTATCTACCTATCTCTATCTACCTACCTACCTACCTATCTGTATCTATCTATCTATCTATCTATCTATCTATCTATCTATCTATCTATCTATCTATCTATCTATCTATCTATCTCTCTATCTCTCTATCTATCTATCTATCTATCTATCTATCTATCTACCTACCTACCTACCTACCTATATGTATCTATCTATCTACTTACCTACTTATCTGTATCTATCTACCTACCTACCTATCTGTATCTATCTATCTACCTACATACCTATCTCTATCTATCTACCTACCTAGCTACCTATCTCTATCTATCTATCTACCTACCTACCTATCTGTATCTATCTACCTACCTAACTATCTGTACCTATCTATCTACCTAGATACCTATCTCTATCTATCTATCGACCTACCTACCTATCTCTATCTATCTATCTAACTACCTACCTATCTGTATCTATCTACCTACCTACCTAACTATCTCTATCTATCTACCTACCTACCTACCTATCTGTATCTATCAATCTACCTACCTACCTATCTCTATCTATCTATCTATCTACCTACCTACCTATCTCTATCTATCTACCTACCTACCTACCTATCTCTATCTATCTACCTACCTACCTACCTATCTTTATCTATCTATCTATCTATCTATCTATCTATCTATCTATCTATCTATCTATCTATCTATCTATCTATCTATCTATCTATCTATCTATCTATCTATCTACCTACCCACCTACCTATCTGTATCTATCAATCTACCTACCTACCCATATCTATCTATCTACCTACCAACCTATCTCTATCTATCTATCTACCTACCTACCTGTCTTTATCTATCTATCTATCTATGTATCTACCTACCTACATATCTATCTATATCTATCTATCTACCTACCTACCTACCTATCTCTATCTATCTACCTACCTACCTACCTATCTCTATCTATCTATCTACCTACCTACCTACCTATCTTTATCTATCTATCTATCTATGTATCTACCTACCTACCTATCTCTATCTATCTATCTACCTACCTACCTACCTATCTCTATCTACCTACCTACCTACCTACCTATCTCTATCTATCTATCTACCTACCTACCTACCTATCTTTATCTATCTATCTATCTATCTATCTATCTATCTATCTATCTATCTATCTATCTATCTATCTATCTATCTATCTATCTATCTATCTATCTATCTATCTATCTACCTACCTACCTACCTACCTACCTATCTGTATCTATCAATCTACCTACCTACCTATCTCTATCTATCTATCTACCTACCTACCTATCTCTATCTACCTACCTACCTACCTACCTATCTCTATCTATCTACCTACCTACCTACCTATCTTTATCTATCTATCTATCTATCTATCTATCTATCTATCTATCTATCTATCTATCTATCTATCTATCTATCTATCTATCTACCTACCTACCTATCTGTATCTATCAATCTACCTACCTACCTATATCTATCTATCTACCTACCAACCTATCTCTATCTATCTACCTACCTACCTACCTATCTGTATCTATCTATCTACTAACGTACCTATCTCTATCTATCTTCCTACCTACCTAGCTATCTGTATCTATCTATCTACCTACCTACCTATCTATATCTATCTATCTACCTACCTACCTATCTGTATTTATCTATCTACCTACCTACCTATCTGTATCTATCTATCTACCTACCTACCTATCTATATCTATCTATCTACCTACCTACCTATCTGTATTTATCTATCTACCTACCTACCTATCTGTATCTATCTATCTACCTACCTACCTATCTCTATCTATCTACCTACCTACCTACCTATCTCTATCTATCTACCTACCTACCTACCTATCTTTATGTATCTATCTATCTATCTATCTATCTATCTATCTATCTATCTATCTATCTGTCTGTCTGTCTGTCTGTCTGTCTGTCTATCTATCTATCTACCTACCCACCTACCTATCTGTATCTATCAATCTACCTACCTACCTATATCTATCTATCTATCTACCTACCAACCTATCTCTATCTATCTATCTACCTACCTACCTATCTCTATCTATCTATCTACCTACCTACCTATCTGTATTTATCTATCTACCTACCTACCTATCTGTATCTATCTATCTACCTACCTACCTATCTCTATCTATCTATCTACCTACCTACCTATCTGTGTCTATCTACCTACCTACCTATCTGTATCTATCAATCTACCTACCTACCTATCTCTATCTATCTACCTACCTACCTATCTGTCTCTATCAATCTACCTACCTATCTATCTCTATCTATCTATCTACCTACCTACCTATCTGTATCTATCAATCTACCTACCTACCTATCTGTATCTATCTATCTACCTACCTACCTATCTCTATCTATCTATCTAACTACCTACCTATCTGTATCTATCTACCTACCTACCTAACTATCTCTATCTATCTATCTACCTAGCTACCTACCTATCTTTATCTATCTATCTATCTATCTATCTATGTATCTACCTACCTACCTATCTCTATCTATCTATCTACCTACCTACCTACCTATCTCTATCTATCTACCTACCTACCTACCTATCTCTATCTATCTATCTACCTACCTACCTACCTATCTTTATCTATCTATCTATCTATCTATCTATCTATCTATCTATCTATCTATCTATCTATCTATCTATCTATCTATCTATCTATCTACCTACCTACCTACCTATCTGTATCTATCAATCTACCTACCTACCTATCTCTATCTATCTATCTACCTACCTACCTATCTCTATCTACCTACCTACCTACCTACCTACCTACCTATCTCTATCTATCTACCTACCTACCTACCTATCTTTATCTATCTATCTATCTATCTATCTATCTATCTATCTATCTATCTATCTATCTATCTATCTATCTATCTATCTATCTATCTATCTATCTACCTACCTACCTACCTACCTATCTGTATCTATCAATCTACCTACCTACCTATATCTATCTATCTATCTACCTACCAACCTATCTCTATCTATCTACCTACCTACCTACCTATCTGTATCTATCTATCTACTTACGTACCTATCTCTATCTATCTTCCTACCTACCTAGCTATCTGTATCTATCTATCTACCTACCTACCTATCTATATCTATCTATCTACCTACCTACCTATCTGTATTTATCTATCTACCTACCTACCTATCTGCATCTATCTATCTACCTACCTACCTATCTATATCTATCTATCTACCTACCTACCTATCTGTATTTATCTATCTACCTACCTACATATCTGTATCTATCTATCTACCTACCTACCTATCTCTATCTATATATCTACCTACCTACCTATCTGTTTCTATCTACCTACCTACCTATCTGTATCTATCTACCTACCTACCTATCTCTATCTATCTATCTACCTACCTACCTATCTCTATCTACCTACCTACCTACCTACCTATCTCTATCTATCTACCTACCTACCTACCTATCTTTATCTATCTATCTATCTATCTATCTATCTATCTATCTATCTATCTATCTATCTATCTATCTATCTATCTACCTACCTACCTATCTGTATCTATCAATCTACCTACCTACCTATATCTATCTATCTACCTACCAACCTATCTCTATCTATCTACCTACCTACCTACCTATCTGTATCTATCTATCTACTAACGTACCTATCTCTATCTATCTTCCTACCTACCTAGCTATCTGTATCTATCTATCTACCTACCTACCTATCTATATCTATCTATCTACCTACCTACCTATCTGTATTTATCTATCTACCTACCTACCTATCTGTATCTATCTATCTACCTACCTACCTATCTATATCTATCTATCTACCTACCTACCTATCTGTATTTATCTATCTACCTACCTACCTATCTGTATCTATCTATCTACCTACCTACCTATCTCTATCTATCTACCTACCTACCTACCTATCTCTATCTATCTACCTACCTACCTACCTATCTTTATGTATCTATCTATCTATCTATCTATCTATCTATCTATCTATCTGTCTGTCTGTCTGTCTGTCTGTCTGTCTATCTATCTATCTACCTACCCACCTACCTATCTGTATCTATCAATCTACCTACCTACCTATATCTATCTATCTATCTACCTACCAACCTATCTCTATCTATCTATCTACCTACCTACCTATCTCTATCTATCTATCTACCTACCTACCTATCTGTATTTATCTATCTACCTACCTACCTATCTGTATCTATCTATCTACCTACCTACCTATCTCTATCTATCTATCTACCTACCTACCTATCTGTGTCTATCTACCTACCTACCTATCTGTATCTATCAATCTACCTACCTACCTATCTCTATCTATCTACCTACCTACCTATCTGTCTCTATCAATCTACCTACCTATCTATCTCTATCTATCTATCTACCTACCTACCTATCTGTATCTATCAATCTACCTACCTACCTATCTGTATCTATCTATCTACCTACCTATCTCTATCTATCTATCTAACTACCTACCTATCTGTATCTATCTACCTACCTACCTAACTATCTCTATCTATCTATCTACCTAGCTACCTACCTATCTTTATCTATCTATCTATCTATCTATGTATCTACCTACCTACCTATCTCTATCTATCTATCTACCTACCTACCTACCTATCTCTATCTATCTACCTACCTACCTACCTATCTCTATCTATCTATCTACCTACCTACCTACCTATCTTTATCTATCTATCTATCTATCTATCTATCTATCTATCTATCTATCTATCTATCTATCTATCTATCTATCTATCTATCTACCTACCTACCTACCTATCTGTATCTATCAATCTACCTACCTACCTATCTCTATCTATCTATCTACCTACCTACCTATCTCTATCTACCTACCTACCTACCTACCTACCTATCTCTATCTATCTACCTACCTACCTACCTATCTTTATCTATCTATCTATCTATCTATCTATCTATCTATCTATCTATCTATCTATCTATCTATCTACCTACCTACCTACCTACCTATCTGTATCTATCAATCTACCTACCTACCTATATCTATCTATCTATCTACCTACCAACCTATCTCTATCTATCTACCTACCTACCTACCTATCTGTATCTATCTATCTACTTACGTACCTATCTCTATCTATCTTCCTACCTACCTAGCTATCTGTATCTATCTATCTACCTACCTACCTATCTATATCTATCTATCTACCTACCTACCTATCTGTATTTATCTATCTACCTACCTACCTATCTGCATCTATCTATCTACCTACCTACCTATCTATATCTATCTATCTACCTACCTACCTATCTGTATTTATCTATCTACCTACCTACATATCTGTATCTATCTATCTACCTACCTACCTATCTCTATCTATATATCTACCTACCTACCTATCTGTTTCTATCTACCTACCTACCTATCTGTATCTATCTACCTACCTACCTATCTCTATCTATCTACCTACCTACCTACCTACCTACCTACCGATCTCTATCTATCTATCTATCTACCTACCAATCTCTATCTATCAATCTACCTACCTACCTATCTGTATCTATCTATCTACCTACCTACCTATCTGTATCTATCTATCTACCTACCTACCTATCTGTATCTATCAATCTACCTACCTACCTATCTATATCTATCTATCTACCTACCTATCTGTATTTATCTATCTACCTACCTACCTATCTGTATCTATCTATCTACCTACCTACCTATCTCTATCTATCTATCTACCTACCTACCTATCTGTATCTATCTACCTACCTACCTATCTGTATCTATCAATCTACCTACCTACCTATCTCTATCTATCTACCTACCTACCTATCTGTCGCTATCAATCTACCTACCAATCTATCTCTATCTATCTATCTATCTATCTATCTATCTATCTATCTATCTATCTATCTATCTATCTATCTACCTACCTACCTACCTACCTACCTACCTATCTGTATCTATCAATCTACCTACCTATCTGTATCTATCTATCTACCTACCTACCTATCTGTATCTATCAATGTACCTACCTACCTATCTCTATCTATCTATCTACCTACCTACCTATCTGTCTCTATCAATCTATCTACCTATCTATCTCTATCTATCTATCTACCTACCTACCTATCTCTATCTATCTACCTACCTACCTACCTATCTTTATCTATCTATCTATCTATCTATCTATCTATCTATCTATCTATCTATCTAACTATCTATCTATCTATCTATCTATCTATCTATCTATCTATCTATCTATCTATCTATCTATCTACCTACCTATCTGTATCTATCAATCTACCTACCTACCTATCTCTATCTATCTATCTACCTACCTACCTATCTCTATCTATCTATCTACCTACCTACCTATCTGTATCTATCTATCTACCTACCTACCTATCTCTATCTAACTACCTACCTACCTACCTATCTCTATCTACCTACCTACCTACCTATCTCTATCTATCTATCTATCTATCTATCTATCTATCTATCTATCTATCTATCTATCTATCTATCTATCTATCTCTCTATCTCTCTATCTCTCTATCTCTCTATCTCTCTATCTCTCTATCTCTCTCTCTATCTATCTATCTATCTATCTATCTATCTATCTATCTATCTATCTATCTATCTATCTATCTATCTACCTACCTACCTACCTACCTACCTACCTACCTATCTGTATCTATCTATCTACCTACCTAGCTATCTGTATCTATCTACCTACCTACCTTTCTGTATCTATCTATCTACCTACATACCTATCTCTATCTATCTACCTACCTAGCTACCTATCTCTATCTATCTACCTACCTACCTATCTGTATCTATCTACCTACCTAACTATCTGTACCTATCTATCTACCTAGATACCTATCTCTATCTATCTATCGACCTACCTACCTATCTCTATCTATCTATCTAACTACCTACCTATCTGTATCTATCTACCTACCTACCTAACTATCTCTATCTATCTACCTACCTACCTACCTATCTGTATCTATCAATCTACCTACCTACCTATCTCTATCTATCTATCTATCTACCTACCTACCTATCTCTATCTATCTACCTACCTACCTACCTATCTCTATCTAACTACCTACCTACCTACCTATCTCTATCTATCTACCTACCTACCTACCTATCTGTATTTATCTATCTATCTATCTATCTATCTATCTATCTATCTATCTATCTATCTATCTATCTATCTATCTATCTATCTATCTATCTATCTACCTACCTACCTACCTACCTACCTACCTACCTACCTACCTACCTATCTGTATCTATCTATCTATCTACCTACCTACCTATCTGTATCTATCTACCTACCTACCTATCTCTATCTATCTATCTACCTACATACCTATCTCTATCTATCTATCGACCTACCTACCTATCTCTATCTATCTACCCACCTACCTATCTGTATCTACCTACCTACCTACCTACCTACCTATCTGTGTCTATCTATCTACCTACATACCTACCTTTCTGTACCTATCTATCTATCTATCTACCTACCTACATATCTGTATCTATCAATCTACCTACCTACCTATCTCTATCTATCTATCTACCTATCTACCTATCTGTATCTATCTACCTACCTACCTATCTGTATCTATCTACCTACCTACCTACCTATCTGTATCTACCTACCAACCTTCCTATCTGTATCTATCTATCTACCTACCTACCTATCTGTATCTATCTATCTACCTACCTACCTATCTGTATCTATCTACCTACCTATCTGTATCTATCTATCTACCTACCTACCTACCTATCTGTATCTATCTACCTTCCTACCTATCTGTATCTATCTATCTACCTACCTACCTATCTGTATCTATCTATCTACCTACCTACCTACCTATCTGTATCTATCTATCTATCTATCTATCTATCTATCTATCTATCTATCTATCTATCTATCTATCTACCTATCTGTATCTATCTACCTACCTACCTATCTGTATCTACCTACCTACCTACCTATCTGTATCTATCTACCTACCTACCTATCTGTATCTATCCACCTACCTACCTATCTGTATCTATCTATCTACCTACCTACCTATCTCTATCTATCTACCTACCTACCTACCTACCTACCTACCTATCTGTATCTATCTACCTACCTACCTATCTGTATCTTTCTACCTACCTACCTATCTGTATCTATTTATCTACCTACATACCTATCTCTATCTATCTACCTACCTAGCTACCTATCTCTATCTATCTATCTACCTACCTACCTATCTGTATCTATCTACATACCTACCTATCTGTATCTATCTATCTACCTACATACCTATCTCTATCTATCTATCGACCTACCTACCTATCTCTATCTATCTATCTACCTACCTACCTATCTGTATCTATCTACCTACCTACCTATCTGTATCTATCTATCTACCTACATACATATCTCTATCTATCTACCTACCTAGCTACCTATCTCTATCTATCTATCTACCTACCTACCTAACTACCTATCTCTTTCTATCTATCTACCTACCTACCTATCTCTATCTATCTACCTACCTACCTACCTATCTTTATCTATCTATCTATCTATCTATCTATCTATCTATCTATCTATCTATCTATCTATCTATCTATCTATCTATCTATCTATCTACCTACCTATCTGTATCTATCTATCTACCTACCTACCTACCTATCTTTATCTATCTATCTATCTATCTATCTATCTATCTATCTATCTATCTATCTATCTATCTATCTATCTACCTACCTATCTGTATCTTTCTATCTACCTACCTACCTACCTATCTGTATCTGTCAATCTACCTACCTACCTATCTGTATCTATCTATCTACCTACCTACCTACCTATCTCTATCTATCTACCTACCTACCTACCTATCTTTATCTATCTATCTATCTATCTATCTATCTATCTATCTATCTATCTATCTATCTACCTACCTATCTGTATCTATCAATCTACCTACCTACCTATCTCTATCTATCTATCTACCTACCTACCTACCTATCTTTATCTATCTATCTATCTATCTATCTATCTATCTATCTATCTATCTATCTATCTATCTATCTATCTATCTATCTATCTATCAATCTATCTACCTACCTATCTGTATCTATCAATCTACCTACCTACCTATCTCTATCTATCTATCTACCTACCTACCTACCTATCTTTATCTATCTATCTATCTATCTATCTATCTATCTATCTATCTATCAATCTATCTACCTACCTATCTGTATCTATCTATCTACCTACCTACCTATCTGTATCTATCAATCTACCTACCTACCTATATCTATCTATCTACCTACCAACCTATCTCTATCTATCTACCTACCTACCTACCTATCTGTATCTATCTATCTACTAACGTACCTATCTCTATCTATCTTCCTACCTACCTAGCTATCTGTATCTATCTATCTACCTACCTACCTATCTATATCTATCTATCTACCTACCTACCTATCTGTATTTATCTATCTACCTACCTACCTATCTGTATCTATCTATCTACCTACCTACCTATCTATATCTATCTATCTACCTACCTACCTATCTGTATTTATCTATCTACCTACCTACCTATCTGTATCTATCTATCTACCTACCTACCTATCTCTATCTATCTATCTACCTACCTACCTATCTCTATCTATCTACCTACCTACCTACCTACCTATCTCTATCTATCTACCTACCTACCTACCTATCTTTATGTATCTATCTATCTATCTATCTATCTATCTATCTATCTATCTATCTGTCTGTCTGTCTGTCTGTCTGTCTGTCTGTCTGTCTGTCTGTCTGTCTGTCTGTCTGTCTGTCTATCTATCTATCTACCTACCCACCTACCTATCTGTATCTATCAATCTACCTACCTACCTATATCTATCTATCTATCTACCTACCAACCTATCTCTATCTATCTATCTACCTACCTACCTATCTCTATCTATCTATCTACCTACCTACCTATCTGTATTTATCTATCTACCTACCTACCTATCTGTATCTATCTATCTACCTACCTACCTACCTATCTCTATCTATCTATCTACCTACCTACCTATCTGTGTCTATCTATCTACCTACCTACCTATCTGTATCTATCAATCTACCTACCTACCTATCTCTATCTATCTACCTACCTACCTATCTGTCTCTATCAATCTACCTACCTATCTATCTCTATCTATCTATCTACCTACCTACCTATCTGTATCTATCAATCTACCTACCTACCTATCTGTATCTATCTATCTACCTACCTATTTATCTCTATCTATCTATCTAACTACCTACCTATCTGTATCTATCTACCTACCTACCTAACTATCTCTATCTATCTATCTACCTAGCTACCTACCTATCTTTATCTATCTATCTATCTATGTATCTACCTACCTACCTACCTATCTCTATCTATCTACCTACCTACCTACCTATCTCTATCTATCTATCTACCTACCTACCTACCTACCTATCTTTATCTATCTATCTATCTATCTATCTATCTATCTATCTATCTATCTATCTATCTATCTATCTATCTATCTATCTATCTATCTATCTATCTACCTACCTACCTACCTACCTACCTATCTGTATCTATCAATCTACCTACCTACCTATCTCTATCTATCTATCTACCTACCTACCTATCTCTATCTACCTACCTACCTACCTACCTATCTCTATCTATCTACCTACCTACCTACCTATCTTTATCTATCTATCTATCTATCTATCTATCTATCTATCTATCTATCTATCTATCTATCTATCTATCAATCTATCTATCTATCTACCTACCTACCTACCTACCTACCTATCTGTATCTATCAATCTACGTACCTACCTATATCTATCTATCTACCTACCAACTTATCTCTATCTATCTACCTACCTACCTACCTATCTGTATCTATCTATCTACTTACGTACCTATCTCTATCTATCTTCCTACCTACCTAGCTATCTGTATCTATCTATCTACCTACCTACCTATCTATATCTATCTATCTACCTACCTACCTATCTGTATTTATCTATCTACCTACCTACCTATCTGCATCTATCTACCTACCTTCCTATCTATATCTATCTATCTACCTACCTACCTATCTGTATTTATCTATCTACCTACCTACATATCTGTATCTATCTATCTACCTACCTACCTATCTCTATCTATATATCTACCTACCTACCTATCTGTTTCTATCTACCTACCTACCTATCTGTATCTATCTATCTACCTACCTACCTATCTCTATCTATCTACCTACCTACCTACCTACCTACCGATCTCTATCTATCTATCTATCTACCTACCAATCTCTATCTATCAATCTACCTACCTACCTATCTGTATCTATCTATCTACCTACCTACCTATCTGTATCTATCTATCTACCTACCTACCTATCTGTATCTATCAATCTACCTACCTACCTATCTATATCTATCTATCTACCTACCTACCTATCTGTATTTATCTATCTACCTACCTACCTATCTGTATCTATCTATCTACCTACCTACCTATCTCTATCTATCTATCTACCTACCTACCTATCTGTATCTATCTACCTACCTACCTATCTGTATCTATCAATCTACCTACCTACCTATCTCTATCTATCTACCTACCTACCTATCTGTCGCTATCAATCTACCTACCAATCTATCTCTATCTATCTATCTATCTATCTATCTATCTATCTATCTATCTATCTATCTATCTATCTATCTATCTACATACCTACCTACCTACCTACCTATCTGTATCTATCAATCTACCTACCTATCTGTATCTATCTATCTACCTACCTACCTATCTGTATCTATCAATGTACCTACCTACCTATCTCTATCTATCTATCTACCTACCTACCTATCTGTCTCTATCAATCTATCTACCTATCTATCTCTATCTATCTATCTACCTACCTACCTATCTCTATCTATCTACCTACCTACCTCCCTACCTATCTCTATCTATCTATCTACCTACCTACCTATCTTTATCTATCTATCTACCTACCTACCTATCTGTATCTATCTATCTACCTACCTACCTATCTCTATCTATCTATCTACCTACCTACCTATCTCTATCTATCTACCTACCTACCTACCTATCTCTATCTATCTACCTACCTACCTACCTATCTTTATGTATCTATCTATCTATCTATCTATCTATCTATCTATCTATCTATCTATCTATCTATCTATCTATCTATCTGTCTGTCTGTCTGTCTGTCTGTCTATCTATCTATCTACCTACCCACCTACCTATCTGTATCTATCAATCTACCTACCTACCTATATCTATCTATCTATCTACCTACCAACCTATCTCTATCTATCTATCTACCTACCTACCTATCTCTATCTATCTATCTACCTACCTACCTATCTGTATTTATCTATCTACCTACCTACCTATCTGTATCTATCTATCTACCTACCTATCTCTATCTATCTATCTACCTACCTACCTATCTGTGTCTATCTATCTACCTACCTACCTATCTGTATCTATCAATCTACCTACCTACCTATCTCTATCTATCTACCTACCTACCTATCTGTCTCTATCAATCTACCTACCTATCTATCTCTATCTATCTATCTACCTACCTACCTATCTGTATCTATCAATCTACCTACCTACCTATCTGTATCTATCTATCTACCTACCTACCTATCTCTATCTATCTATCTAACTACCTACCTATCTGTATCTATCTACCTACCTACCTAACTATTTCTATCTATGTATCTACCTAGCTACCTACCTATCTTTATCTATCTATCTATGTATCTACCTACCTACCTACCTATCTCTATCTATCTACCTACCTACCTACCTATCTCTATCTATCTATCTACCTACCTACCTACCTACCTATCTTTATCTATCTATCTATCTATCTATCTATCTATCTATCTATCTATCTATCTATCTATCTATCTATCTATCTACCTACCTACCTACCTACCTATCTGTATCTATCAATCTACCTACCTACCTATCTCTATCTATCTATCTACCTACCTACCTATCTCTATCTACCTACCTACCTACCTACCTATCTCTATCTATCTACCTACCTACCTACCTACCTATCTTTATCTATCTATCTATCTATCTATCTATCTATCTATCTATCTATCTATCTATCTATCTATCTATCTATCTATCTATCTATCTATCTATCTATCTATCTATCTACCTACCTACCTACCTACCTATCTGTATCTATCAATCTACGTACCTACCTATATCTATCTATCTACCTACCAACCTATCTCTATCTATCTACCTACCTACCTACCTATCTGTATCTATCTATCTACTTACGTACCTATCTCTATCTATCTTCCTACCTACCTAGCTATCTGTATCTATCTATCTACCTACCTACCTATCTATATCTATCTATCTACCTACCTACCTATCTGTATTTATCTATCTACCTACCTACCTATCTGCATCTATCTATCTACCTACCTTCCTATCTATATCTATCTATCTACCTACCTACCTATCTGTATTTATCTATCTACCTACCTACATATCTGTATCTATCTATCTACCTACCTACCTATCTCTATCTATATATCTACCTACCTACCTATCTGTTTCTATCTACCTACCTACCTATCTGTATCTATCTATCTACCTACCTACCTATCTCTATCTATCTACCTACCTACCTACCTACCTACCGATCTCTATCTATCTATCTATCTACCTACCAATCTCTATCTATCAATCTACCTACCTACCTATCTGTATCTATCTATCTACCTACCTACCTATCTGTATCTATCTATCTACCTACCTACCTATCTGTATCTATCAATCTACCTACCTACCTATCTATATCTATCTATCTACCTACCTACCTATCTGTATTTATCTATCTACCTACCTACCTATCTGTATCTATCTATCTACCTACCTACCTATCTCTATCTATCTATCTACCTACCTACCTATCTGTATCTATCTACCTACCTACCTATCTGTATCTATCAATCTACCTACCTACCTATCTCTATCTATCTACCTACCTACCTATCTGTCGCTATCAATCTACCTACCAATCTATCTCTATCTATCTATCTATCTATCTATCTATCTATCTATCTATCTATCTATCTATCTATCTATCTACCTACCTACCTACCTACCTACCTATCTGTATCTATCAATCTACCTACCTATCTGTATCTATCTATCTACCTACCTACCTATCTGTATCTATCAATGTACCTACCTACCTATCTCTATCTATCTATCTACCTACCTACCTATCTGTCTCTATCTATCTACCTACCTACCTATCTGTATCTATCAATCTACCTACCTACCTATCTCTATCTATCTACCTACCTACCTATCTGTCTCTATCAATCTACCTACCTATCTATCTCTATCTATCTATCTACCTACCTACCTATCTGTATCTATCAATCTACCTACCTACCTATCTGTATCTATCTATCTACCTACCTATTTATCTCTATCTATCTATCTAACTACCTACCTATCTGTATCTATCTACCTACCTACCTAACTATCTCTATCTATCTATCTACCTAGCTACCTACCTATCTTTATCTATCTATCTATCTATGTATCTACCTACCTACCTACCTATCTCTATCTATCTACCTACCTACCTACCTATCTCTATCTATCTATCTACCTACCTACCTACCTACCTATCTTTATCTATCTATCTATCTATCTATCTATCTATCTATCTATCTATCTATCTATCTATCTATCTATCTATCTATCTACCTACCTACCTACCTACCTATCTCTATCTATCAATCTACCTACCTACCTATCTCTATCTATCTATCTACCTACCTACCTATCTCTATCTACCTACCTACCTACCTACCTATCTCTATCTATCTACCTACCTACCTACCTATCTTTATCTATCTATCTATCTATCTATCTATCTATCTATCTATCTATCTATCTATCTATCTATCTATCTACCTACCTACCTACCTACCTATCTGTATCTATCAATCTACGTACCTACCTATATCTATCTATCTACCTACCAACCTATCTCTATCTATCTACCTACCTACCTACCTATCTGTATCTATCTATCTACTTACGTACCTATCTCTATCTATCTTCCTACCTACCTAGCTATCTGTATCTATCTATCTACCTACCTACCTATCTATATCTATCTATCTACCTACCTACCTATCTGTATTTATCTATCTACCTACCTACCTATCTGCATCTATCTACCTACCTTCCTATCTATATCTATCTATCTACCTACCTACCTATCTGTATTTATCTATCTACCTACCTACATATCTGTATCTATCTATCTACCTACCTACCTATCTCTATCTATATATCTACCTACCTACCTATCTGTTTCTATCTACCTACCTACCTATCTGTATCTATCTATCTACCTACCTACCTATCTCTATCTATCTACCTACCTACCTACCTACCTACCGATCTCTATCTATCTATCTATCTACCTACCAATCTCTATCTATCAATCTACCTACCTACCTATCTGTATCTATCTATCTACCTACCTACCTATCTGTATCTATCTATCTACCTACCTACCTATCTGTATCTATCAATCTACCTACCTACCTATCTATATCTATCTATCTACCTACCTACCTATCTGTATTTATCTATCTACCTACCTACCTATCTGTATCTATCTATCTACCTACCTACCTATCTCTATCTATCTATCTACCTACCTACCTATCTGTATCTATCTACCTACCTACCTATCTGTATCTATCAATCTACCTACCTACCTATCTCTATCTATCTACCTACCTACCTATCTGTCGCTATCAATCTACCTACCAATCTATCTCTATCTATCTATCTATCTATCTATCTATCTATCTATCTATCTATCTATCTATCTATCTATCTATCTATCTACATACCTACCTACCTACCTACCTATCTGTATCTATCAATCTACCTACCTATCTGTATCTATCTATCTACCTACCTACCTATCTGTATCTATCAATGTACCTACCTACCTATCTCTATCTATCTATCTACCTACCTACCTATCTGTCTCTATCAATCTATCTACCTATCTATCTCTATCTATCTATCTACCTACCTACCTATCTCTATCTATCTACCTACCTACCTACCTACCTATCTCTATCTATCTATCTACCTACCTACCTATCTTTATCTATCTATCTACCTACCTACCTATCTGTATCTATCTATCTACCTACCTACCTATCTCTATCTATCTATCTACCTACCTACCTATCTCTATCTATCTACCTACCTACCTACCTATCTCTATCTATCTACCTACCTACCTACCTATCTTTATGTATCTATCTATCTATCTATCTATCTATCTATCTATCTATCTATCTATCTATCTATCTGTCTGTCTGTCTGTCTGTCTGTCTGTCTGTCTGTCTGTCTGTCTGTCTGTCTGTCTGTCTATCTATCTATCTACCTACCCACCTACCTATCTGTATCTATCAATCTACCTACCTACCTATATCTATCTATCTATCTACCTACCAACCTATCTCTATCTATCTATCTACCTACCTACCTATCTCTATCTATCTATCTACCTACCTACCTATCTGTATTTATCTATCTACCTACCTACCTATCTGTATCTATCTACCTACCTACCTACCTACCTATCTCTATCTATCTATCTACCTACCTACCTATCTGTGTCTATCTATCTACCTACCTACCTATCTGTATCTATCAATCTACCTACCTACCTATCTCTATCTATCTACCTACCTACCTATCTGTCTCTATCAATCTACCTACCTATCTATCTCTATCTATCTATCTACCTACCTACCTATCTGTATCTATCAATCTACCTACCTACCTATCTGTATCTATCTATCTACCTACCTACCTATCTCTATCTATCTATCTAACTACCTACCTATCTGTATCTATCTACCTACCTACCTAACTATCTCTATCTATCTATCTACCTAGCTACCTACCTATCTTTATCTATCTATCTATGTATCTACCTACCTACCTACCTATCTCTATCTATCTACCTACCTACCTACCTATCTCTATCTATCTATCTACCTACCTACCTACCTACCTATCTTTATCTATCTATCTATCTATCTATCTATCTATCTATCTATCTATCTATCTATCTATCTATCTATCTATCTATCTATCTATCTATCTATCTATCTACCTACCTACCTACCTACCTATCTGTATCTATCAATCTACCTACCTACCTATCTCTATCTATCTATCTACCTACCTACCTATCTCTATCTACCTACCTACCTACCTACCTATCTCTATCTATCTACCTACCTACCTACCTACCTATCTTTATCTATCTATCTATCTATCTATCTATCTATCTATCTATCTATCTATCTATCTATCTATCTATCTATCTATCTATCTATCTATCTATCTATCTATCTACCTACCTACCTACCTACCTATCTGTATCTATCAATCTACGTACCTACCTATATCTATCTATCTACCTACCAACCTATCTCTATCTATCTACCTACCTACCTACCTATCTCTATCTATCTATCTACTTACGTACCTATCTCTATCTATCTTCCTACCTACCTAGCTATCTGTATCTATCTATCTACCTACCTACCTATCTATATCTATCTATCTACCTACCTACCTATCTGTATTTATCTATCTACCTACCTACCTATCTGCATCTATCTATCTACCTACCTTCCTATCTATATCTATCTATCTACCTACCTACCTATCTGTATTTATCTATCTACCTACCTACATATCTGTATCTATCTATCTACCTACCTACCTATCTCTATCTATATATCTACCTACCTACCTATCTGTTTCTATCTACCTACCTACCTATCTGTATCTATCTATCTACCTACCTATCTCTATCTATCTACCTACCTACCTACCTACCTACCGATCTCTATCTATCTATCTATCTACCTACCAATCTCTATCTATCAATCTACCTACCTACCTATCTGTATCTATCTATCTACCTACCTACCTATCTGTATCTATCTATCTACCTACCTACCTATCTGTATCTATCAATCTACCTACCTACCTATCTATATCTATCTATCTACCTACCTACCTATCTGTATTTATCTATCTACCTACCTACCTATCTGTATCTATCTATCTACCTACCTACCTATCTCTATCTATCTATCTACCTACCTACCTATCTGTATCTATCTACCTACCTACCTATCTGTATCTATCAATCTACCTACCTACCTATCTCTATCTATCTACCTACCTACCTATCTGTCGCTATCAATCTACCTACCAATCTATCTATCTATCTATCTATCTATCTATCTATCTATCTATCTATCTATCTATCTATCTATCTATCTATCTATCTATCTATCTACCTACCTACCTACCTACCTACCTATCTGTATCTATCAATCTACCTACCTATCTGTATCTATCTATCTACCTACCTACCTATCTGTATCTATCAATGTACCTACCTACCTATCTCTATCTATCTATCTACCTACCTACCTATCTGTCTCTATCAATCTATCTACCTATCTATCTCTATCTATCTATCTACCTACCTACCTATCTCTATCTATCTACCTACCTACCTACCTACCTACCTATCTCTATCTATCTACCTACCTACCTACCTATCTTTATCTATCTATCTACCTACCTACCTATCTGTATCTATCTATCTACCTACCTACCTATCTCTATCTATCTATCTAACTACCTACCTATCTGTATCTATCTACCTACCTACCTAACTATCTCTATCTATCTATCTACCTAGCTACCTACCTATCTTTATCTATCTATCTATCTATGTATCTACCTACCTACCTATCTCTATCTATCTATCTACCTACCTACCTACCTATCTCTATCTATCTATCTACCTACCTACCTACCTATCTCTATCTATCTATCTACCTACCTACCTACCTACCTACCTACCTATCTTTATCTATCTATCTATCTATCTATCTATCTATCTATCTATCTATCTATCTATCTATCTATCTATCTATCTATCTATCTACCTACCTACCTACCTACCTACCTATCTGTATCTATCAATCTACCTACCTACCTATCTCTATCTATCTATCTACCTACCTACCTATCTCTATCTACCTACCTACCTACCTACCTACCTACCTATCTCTATCTATCTACCTACCTACCTACCTATCTTTATCTATCTATCTATCTATCTATCTATCTATCTATCTATCTATCTATCTATCTACCTACCTACCTACCTACCTATCTGTATCTATCAATCTACGTACCTACCTATATCTATCTATCTACCTACCAACCTATCTCTATCTATCTACCTACCTACCTACCTATCTGTATCTATCTATCTACTTACGTACCTATCTCTATCTATCTTCCTACCTACCTAGCTATCTGTATCTATCTATCTACCTACCTACCTATCTATATCTATCTATCTACCTACCTACCTATCTGTATTTATCTATCTACCTACCTACCTATCTGCATCTATCTATCTACCTACCTTCCTATCTATATCTATCTATCTACCTACCTACCTATCTGTATTTATCTATCTACCTACCTACATATCTGTATCTATCTATCTACCTACCTACCTATCTCTATCTATATATCTACCTACCTACCTATCTGTTTCTATCTACCTACCTACCTACCTGTATCTATCTATCTACCTACCTACCTATCTCTATCTATCTACCTACCTACCTACCTACCTACCGATCTCTATCTATCTATCTATCTACCTACCAATCTCTATCTATCAATCTATCTACCTACATATCTGTATCTATCTATCTACCTACCTACCTATCTGTATCTATCTATCTACCTACCTACCTATCTGTATCTATCAATCTACCTACCTACCTATCTATATCTATCTATCTACCTACCTACCTATCTGTATTTATCTATCTACCTACCTACCTATCTGTATCTATCTATCTACCTACCTACCTATCTCTATCTATCTATCTACCTACCTACCTATCTGTATCTATCTACCTACCTACCTATCTGTATCTATCAATCTACCTACCTACCTATCTCTATCTATCTACCTACCTACCTATCTGTCGCTATCAATCTACCTACCAATCTATCTATCTATCTATCTATCTATCTATCTATCTATCTATCTATCTATCTATCTATCTATCTATCTATCTATCTATCTATCTACCTACCTACCTACCTACCTATCTGTATCTATCAATCTACCTACCTATCTGTATCTATCTATCTACCTACCTACCTATCTGTATCTATCAATGTACCTACCTACCTATCTCTATCTATCTATCTACCTACCTACCTATCTGTCTCTATCAATCTATCTACCTATCTATCTCTATCTATCTATCTACCTACCTACCTACCTATCTCTATCTATCTACCTACCTACCTACCTACCTACCTATCTCTATCTATCTATCTACCTACCTACCTATCTTTATCTATCTATCTATCTATCTATCTATCTATCTATCTATCTATCTATCTATCTATCTATCTATCTACCTACCTATCTGTATCTATCAATCTACCTACCTACCTATCTCTATCTATCTATCTACCTACCTACCTATCTCTATCTATCTATCTACCTACCTACCTATCTGTATCTATCTATCTACCTACCTACCTATCTCTATCTAACTACCTACCTATCTACCTATCTCTATCTACCTACCTACCTACCTATCTGTATCTATCTATCTATCTATCTATCTATCTATCTATCTATCTATCTATCTATCTATCTATCTATCTATCTATCTATCTATCTATCTATCTCTCTATCTCTCTATCTATCTATCTATCTATCTATCTATCTACCTACCTACCTACCTACCTATCTGTATCTATCTATCTACTTACCTACTTATCTGTATCTATCTACCTACCTACCTATCTGTATCTATCTATCTACCTACATACCTATCTCTATCTATCTACCTACCTAGCTACCTATCTCTATCTATCTATCTACCTACCTACCTATCTGTATCTATCTACCTACCTAACTATCTGTACCTATCTATCTACCTAGATACCTATCTCTATCTATCTATCGACCTACCTACCTATCTCTATCTATCTATCTAACTACCTACCTATCTGTATCTATCTACCTACCTACCTAACTATCTCTATCTATCTACCTACCTACCTACCTATCTGTATCTATCAATCTACCTACCTACCTATCTCTATCTATCTATCTATCTACCTACCTACCTATCTCTATCTATCTACCTACCTACCTACCTATCTCTATCTATCTACCTACCTACCTACCTATCTTTATCTATCTATCTATCTATCTATCTATCTATCTATCTATCTATCTATCTATCTATCTATCTATCTATCTATCTATCTATCTATCTATCTATCTACCTACCCACCTACCTATCTGTATCTATCAATCTACCTACCTACCCATATCTATCTATCTACCTACCAACCTATCTCTATCTATCTATCTACCTACCTACCTGTCTTTATCTATCTATCTATCTATGTATCTACCTACCTACCTATCTATCTCTATCTATCTATCTACCTACCTACCTACCTATCTCTATCTATCTACCTACCTACCTACCTATCTCTATCTATCTATCTACCTACCTACCTACCTATCTTTATCTATCTATCTATCTATGTATCTACCTACCTACCTATCTCTATCTATCTATCTACCTACCTACCTACCTATCTCTATCTACCTACCTACCTACCTACCTATCTCTATCTATCTATCTACCTACCTACCTACCTATCTTTATCTATCTATCTATCTATCTATCTATCTATCTATCTATCTATCTATCTATCTATCTATCTATCTATCTATCTATCTATCTATCTATCTATCTATCTATCTATCTATCTATCTACCTACCTACCTACCTACCTACCTATCTGTATCTATCAATCTACCTACCTACCTATCTCTATCTATCTACCTACCTACCTACCTATCTCTATCTACCTACCTACCTACCTACCTATCTCTATCTATCTACCTACCTACCTACCTATCTTTATCTATCTATCTATCTATCTATCTATCTATCTATCTATCTATCTATCTATCTATCTATCTATCTATCTATCTATCTACCTACCTACCTATCTGTATCTATCAATCTACCTACCTACCTATATCTATCTATCTACCTACCAACCTATCTCTATCTATCTACCTACCTACCTACCTATCTGTATCTATCTATCTACTAACGTACCTATCTCTATCTATCTTCCTACCTACCTAGCTATCTGTATCTATCTATCTACCTACCTACCTATCTATATCTATCTATCTACCTACCTACCTATCTGTATTTATCTATCTACCTACCTACCTATCTGTATCTATCTATCTACCTACCTACCTATCTATATCTATCTATCTACCTACCTACCTATCTGTATTTATCTATCTACCTACCTACCTATCTGTATCTATCTATCTACCTACCTACCTATCTCTATCTATCTACCTACCTACCTACCTATCTCTATCTATCTATCTACCTACCTACCTATCTTTATGTATCTATCTATCTATCTATCTATCTATCTATCTATCTATCTATCTATCTATCTATCTGTCTGTCTGTCTGTCTGTCTGTCTGTCTGTCTGTCTATCTATCTATCTACCTACCCACCTACCTATCTGTATCTATCAATCTACCTACCTACCTATATCTATCTATCTATCTACCTACCAACCTATCTCTATCTATCTATCTACCTACCTACCTATCTCTATCTATCTATCTACCTACCTACCTATCTGTATTTATCTATCTACCTACCTACCTATCTGTATCTATCTATCTACCTACCTACCTATCTCTATCTATCTATCTACCTACCTACCTATCTGTGTCTATCTACCTACCTACCTATCTGTATCTATCAATCTACCTACCTACCTATCTCTATCTATCTACCTACCTACCTATCTGTCTCTATCAATCTACCTACCTATCTATCTCTATCTATCTATCTACCTACCTACCTATCTGTATCTATCAATCTACCTACCTACCTATCTGTATCTATCTATCTACCTACCTACCTATCTCTATCTATCTATCTAACTACCTACCTATCTGTATCTATCTACCTACCTACCTAACTATCTCTATCTATCTATCTACCTAGCTACCTACCTATCTTTATCTATCTATCTATCTATCTATCTATGTATCTACCTACCTACCTATCTCTATCTATCTATCTACCTACCTACCTACCTATCTCTATCTATCTACCTACCTACCTACCTATCTCTATCTATCTATCTACCTACCTACCTACCTATCTTTATCTATCTATCTATCTATCTATCTATCTATCTATCTATCTATCTATCTATCTATCTACCTACCTACCTACCTACCTACCTATCTGTATCTATCAATCTACCTACCTACCTATCTCTATCTATCTATCTACCTACCTACCTATCTCTATCTACCTACCTACCTACCTACCTACCTATCTCTATCTATCTACCTACCTACCTACCTATCTTTATCTATCTATCTATCTATCTATCTATCTATCTATCTATCTATCTATCTATCTATCTATCTATCTATCTATCTATCTATCTATCTATCTACCTACCTACCTACCTATCTGTATCTATCAATCTACCTACCTACCTATATCTATCTATCTATCTACCTACCAACCTATCTCTATCTATCTACCTACCTACCTACCTATCTGTATCTATCTATCTACTTACGTACCTATCTCTATCTATCTTCCTACCTACCTAGCTATCTGTATCTATCTATCTACCTACCTACCTATCTATATCTATCTATCTACCTACCTACCTATCTGTATTTATCTATCTACCTACCTACCTATCTGCATCTATCTATCTACCTACCTACCTATCTATATCTATCTATCTACCTACCTACCTATCTGTATTTATCTATCTACCTACCTACATATCTGTATCTATCTATCTACCTACCTACCTATCTCTATCTATATATCTACCTACCTACCTATCTGTTTCTATCTACCTACCTACCTATCTGTATCTATCTACCTACCTACCTATCTCTATCTATCTATCTACCTACCTACCTATCTCTATCTACCTACCTACCTACCTACCTATCTCTATCTATCTACCTACCTACCTACCTATCTTTATCTATCTATCTATCTATCTATCTATCTATCTATCTATCTATCTATCTATCTATCTATCTATCTATCTATCTATCTATCTATCTATCTATCTATCTATCTATCTATCTATCTACCTACCTACCTATCTGTATCTATCAATCTACCTACCTACCTATATCTATCTATCTACCTACCAACCTATCTCTATCTATCTACCTACCTACCTACCTATCTGTATCTATCTATCTACTAACGTACCTATCTCTATCTATCTTCCTACCTACCTAGCTATCTGTATCTATCTATCTACCTACCTACCTATCTATATCTATCTATCTACCTACCTACCTATCTGTATTTATCTATCTACCTACCTACCTATCTGTATCTATCTATCTACCTACCTACCTATCTATATCTATCTATCTACCTACCTACCTATCTGTATTTATCTATCTACCTACCTACCTATCTGTATCTATCTATCTACCTACCTACCTATCTCTATCTATCTACCTACCTACCTACCTATCTCTATCTATCTACCTACCTACCTACCTATCTTTATGTATCTATCTATCTATCTATCTATCTATCTATCTATCTGTCTGTCTGTCTGTCTGTCTGTCTGTCTGTCTGTCTATCTATCTATCTACCTACCCACCTACCTATCTGTATCTATCAATCTACCTACCTACCTATATCTATCTATCTATCTACCTACCAACCTATCTCTATCTATCTATCTACCTACCTACCTATCTCTATCTATCTATCTACCTACCTACCTATCTGTATTTATCTATCTACCTACCTACCTATCTGTATCTATCTATCTACCTACCTACCTATCTCTATCTATCTATCTACCTACCTACCTATCTGTGTCTATCTACCTACCTACCTATCTGTATCTATCAATCTACCTACCTACCTATCTCTATCTATCTACCTACCTACCTATCTGTCTCTATCAATCTACCTACCTATCTATCTCTATCTATCTATCTACCTACCTACCTATCTGTATCTATCAATCTACCTACCTACCTATCTGTATCTATCTATCTACCTACCTATCTCTATCTATCTATCTAACTACCTACCTATCTGTATCTATCTACCTACCTACCTAACTATCTCTATCTATCTATCTACCTAGCTACCTACCTATCTTTATCTATCTATCTATCTATCTATGTATCTACCTACCTACCTATCTCTATCTATCTATCTACCTACCTACCTACCTATCTCTATCTATCTACCTACCTACCTACCTATCTCTATCTATCTATCTACCTACCTACCTACCTATCTTTATCTATCTATCTATCTATCTATCTATCTATCTATCTATCTATCTATCTATCTATCTATCTATCTACCTACCTACCTACCTATCTGTATCTATCAATCTACCTACCTACCTATCTCTATCTATCTATCTACCTACCTACCTATCTCTATCTACCTACCTACCTACCTACCTACCTATCTCTATCTATCTACCTACCTACCTACCTATCTTTATCTATCTATCTATCTATCTATCTATCTATCTATCTATCTATCTATCTATCTATCTATCTATCTATCTATCTACCTACCTACCTACCTATCTGTATCTATCAATCTACCTACCTACCTATATCTATCTATCTATCTACCTACCAACCTATCTCTATCTATCTACCTACCTACCTACCTATCTGTATCTATCTATCTACTTACGTACCTATCTCTATCTATCTTCCTACCTACCTAGCTATCTGTATCTATCTATCTACCTACCTACCTATCTATATCTATCTATCTACCTACCTACCTATCTGTATTTATCTATCTACCTACCTACCTATCTGCATCTATCTATCTACCTACCTACCTATCTATATCTATCTATCTACCTACCTACCTATCTGTATTTATCTATCTACCTACCTACATATCTGTATCTATCTATCTACCTACCTACCTATCTCTATCTATATATCTACCTACCTACCTATCTGTTTCTATCTACCTACCTACCTATCTGTATCTATCTACCTACCTACCTATCTCTATCTATCTACCTACCTACCTACCTACCTACCTACCGATCTCTATCTATCTATCTATCTACCTACCAATCTCTATCTATCAATCTACCTACCTACCTATCTGTATCTATCTATCTACCTACCTACCTATCTGTATCTATCTATCTACCTACCTACCTATCTGTATCTATCAATCTACCTACCTACCTATCTATATCTATCTATCTACCTACCTATCTGTATTTATCTATCTACCTACCTACCTATCTGTATCTATCTATCTACCTACCTACCTATCTCTATCTATCTATCTACCTACCTACCTATCTGTATCTATCTACCTACCTACCTATCTGTATCTATCAATCTACCTACCTACCTATCTCTATCTATCTACCTACCTACCTATCTGTCGCTATCAATCTACCTACCAATCTATCTCTATCTATCTATCTATCTATCTATCTATCTATCTATCTATCTATCTATCTATCTATCTATCTATCTATCTACCTACCTACCTACCTACCTACCTATCTGTATCTATCAATCTACCTACCTATCTGTATCTATCTATCTACCTACCTACCTATCTGTATCTATCAATGTACCTACCTACCTATCTCTATCTATCTATCTACCTACCTACCTATCTGTCTCTATCAATCTATCTACCTATCTATCTCTATCTATCTATCTACCTACCTACCTATCTCTATCTATCTACCTACCTACCTACCTATCTTTATCTATCTATCTATCTATCTATCTATCTATCTATCTATCTATCTATCTATCTATCTATCTATCTATCTAACTATCTATCTATCTATCTATCTATCTATCTATCTATCTATCTATCTATCTATCTATCTATCTATCTATCTACCTACCTATCTGTATCTATCAATCTACCTACCTACCTATCTCTATCTATCTATCTACCTACCTACCTATCTCTATCTATCTATCTACCTACCTACCTATCTGTATCTATCTATCTACCTACCTACCTATCTCTATCTAACTACCTACCTACCTACCTATCTCTATCTACCTACCTACCTACCTATCTCTATCTATCTATCTATCTATCTATCTATCTATCTATCTATCTGTCTGTCTGTCTGTCTGTCTGTCTGTCTGTCTGTCTATCTATCTATCTACCTACCCACCTACCTATCTGTATCTATCAATCTACCTACCTACCTATATCTATCTATCTATCTACCTACCAACCTATCTCTATCTATCTATCTACCTACCTACCTATCTCTATCTATCTATCTACCTACCTACCTATCTGTATTTATCTATCTACCTACCTACCTATCTGTATCTATCTATCTACCTACCTACCTATCTCTATCTATCTATCTACCTACCTACCTATCTGTGTCTATCTACCTACCTACCTATCTGTATCTATCAATCTACCTACCTACCTATCTCTATCTATCTACCTACCTACCTATCTGTCTCTATCAATCTACCTACCTATCTATCTCTATCTATCTATCTACCTACCTACCTATCTGTATCTATCAATCTACCTACCTACCTATCTGTATCTATCTATCTACCTACCTATCTCTATCTATCTATCTAACTACCTACCTATCTGTATCTATCTACCTACCTACCTAACTATCTCTATCTATCTATCTACCTAGCTACCTACCTATCTTTATCTATCTATCTATCTATCTATGTATCTACCTACCTACCTATCTCTATCTATCTATCTACCTACCTACCTACCTATCTCTATCTATCTACCTACCTACCTACCTATCTCTATCTATCTATCTACCTACCTACCTACCTATCTTTATCTATCTATCTATCTATCTATCTATCTATCTATCTATCTATCTATCTATCTATCTATCTATCTACCTACCTACCTACCTATCTGTATCTATCAATCTACCTACCTACCTATCTCTATCTATCTATCTACCTACCTACCTATCTCTATCTACCTACCTACCTACCTACCTACCTATCTCTATCTATCTACCTACCTACCTACCTATCTTTATCTATCTATCTATCTATCTATCTATCTATCTATCTATCTATCTATCTATCTATCTATCTATCTATCTATCTATCTATCTACCTACCTACCTACCTATCTGTATCTATCAATCTACCTACCTACCTATATCTATCTATCTATCTACCTACCAACCTATCTCTATCTATCTACCTACCTACCTACCTATCTGTATCTATCTATCTACTTACGTACCTATCTCTATCTATCTTCCTACCTACCTAGCTATCTGTATCTATCTATCTACCTACCTACCTATCTATATCTATCTATCTACCTACCTACCTATCTGTATTTATCTATCTACCTACCTACCTATCTGCATCTATCTATCTACCTACCTACCTATCTATATCTATCTATCTACCTACCTACCTATCTGTATTTATCTATCTACCTACCTACATATCTGTATCTATCTATCTACCTACCTACCTATCTCTATCTATATATCTACCTACCTACCTATCTGTTTCTATCTACCTACCTACCTATCTGTATCTATCTACCTACCTACCTATCTCTATCTATCTACCTACCTACCTACCTACCTACCTACCGATCTCTATCTATCTATCTATCTACCTACCAATCTCTATCTATCAATCTACCTACCTACCTATCTGTATCTATCTATCTACCTACCTACCTATCTGTATCTATCTATCTACCTACCTACCTATCTGTATCTATCAATCTACCTACCTACCTATCTATATCTATCTATCTACCTACCTATCTGTATTTATCTATCTACCTACCTACCTATCTGTATCTATCTATCTACCTACCTACCTATCTCTATCTATCTATCTACCTACCTACCTATCTGTATCTATCTACCTACCTACCTATCTGTATCTATCAATCTACCTACCTACCTATCTCTATCTATCTACCTACCTACCTATCTGTCGCTATCAATCTACCTACCAATCTATCTCTATCTATCTATCTATCTATCTATCTATCTATCTATCTATCTATCTATCTATCTATCTATCTATCTATCTACCTACCTACCTACCTACCTACCTATCTGTATCTATCAATCTACCTACCTATCTGTATCTATCTATCTACCTACCTACCTATCTGTATCTATCAATGTACCTACCTACCTATCTCTATCTATCTATCTACCTACCTACCTATCTGTCTCTATCAATCTATCTACCTATCTATCTCTATCTATCTATCTACCTACCTACCTATCTCTATCTATCTACCTACCTACCTACCTATCTTTATCTATCTATCTATCTATCTATCTATCTATCTATCTATCTATCTATCTATCTATCTATCTATCTATCTAACTATCTATCTATCTATCTATCTATCTATCTATCTATCTATCTATCTATCTATCTATCTATCTATCTATCTACCTACCTATCTGTATCTATCAATCTACCTACCTACCTATCTCTATCTATCTATCTACCTACCTACCTATCTCTATCTATCTATCTACCTACCTACCTATCTGTATCTATCTATCTACCTACCTACCTATCTCTATCTAACTACCTACCTACCTACCTATCTCTATCTACCTACCTACCTACCTATCTCTATCTATCTATCTATCTATCTATCTATCTATCTATCTATCTATCTATCTATCTATCTATCTATCTATCTATCTATCTATCTATCTATCTATCTATCTATCTATCTATCTATCTATCTATCTCTCTATCTCTCTATCTCTCTATCTCTCTATCTATCTATCTATCTATCTATCTATCTATCTATCTATCTATCTATCTATCTACCTACCTACCTACCTACCTACCTACCTATCTGTATCTATCTATCTACCTACCTAGCTATCTGTATCTATCTACCTACCTACCTTTCTGTATCTATCTATCTACCTACATACCTATCTCTATCTATCTACCTACCTAGCTACCTATCTCTATCTATCTACCTACCTACCTATCTGTATCTATCTACCTACCTAACTATCTGTACCTATCTATCTACCTAGATACCTATCTCTATCTATCTATCGACCTACCTACCTATCTCTATCTATCTATCTAACTACCTACCTATCTGTATCTATCTACCTACCTACCTAACTATCTCTATCTATCTACCTACCTACCTACCTATCTGTATCTATCAATCTACCTACCTACCTATCTCTATCTATCTATCTATCTACCTACCTACCTATCTCTATCTATCTACCTACCTACCTACCTATCTCTATCTAACTACCTACCTACCTACCTATCTCTATCTATCTACCTACCTACCTACCTATCTGTATTTATCTATCTATCTATCTATCTATCTATCTATCTATCTATCTATCTATCTATCTATCTATCTATCTATCTATCTATCTACCTACCTACCTACCTACCTACCTACCTACCTACCTACCTACCTATCTGTATCTATCTATCTATCTACCTACCTACCTATCTGTATCTATCTACCTACCTACCTATCTCTATCTATCTATCTACCTACATACCTATCTCTATCTATCTATCGACCTACCTACCTATCTCTATCTATCTACCCACCTACCTATCTGTATCTACCTACCTACCTACCTACCTACCTATCTGTGTCTATCTATCTACCTACATACCTACCTTTCTGTACCTATCTATCTATCTATCTACCTACCTACATATCTGTATCTATCAATCTACCTACCTACCTATCTCTATCTATCTATCTACCTATCTACCTATCTGTATCTATCTACCTACCTACCTATCTGTATCTATCTACCTACCTACCTACCTATCTGTATCTACCTACCAACCTTCCTATCTGTATCTATCTATCTACCTACCTACCTATCTGTATCTATCTATCTACCTACCTACCTATCTGTATCTATCTACCTACCTATCTGTATCTATCTATCTACCTACCTACCTACCTATCTGTATCTATCTACCTTCCTACCTATCTGTATCTATCTATCTACCTACCTACCTATCTGTATCTATCTATCTACCTACCTACCTACCTATCTGTATCTATCTATCTATCTATCTATCTATCTATCTATCTATCTATCTACCTATCTGTATCTATCTACCTACCTACCTATCTGTATCTACCTACCTACCTACCTATCTGTATCTATCTACCTACCTACCTATCTGTATCTATCCACCTACCTACCTATCTGTATCTATCTATCTACCTACCTACCTATCTCTATCTATCTACCTACCTACCTACCTACCTACCTACCTATCTGTATCTATCTACCTACCTACCTATCTGTATCTTTCTACCTACCTACCTATCTGTATCTATTTATCTACCTACATACCTATCTCTATCTATCTACCTACCTAGCTACCTATCTCTATCTATCTATCTACCTACCTACCTATCTGTATCTATCTACATACCTACCTATCTGTATCTATCTATCTACCTACATACCTATCTCTATCTATCTATCGACCTACCTACCTATCTCTATCTATCTATCTACCTACCTACCTATCTGTATCTATCTACCTACCTACCTATCTGTATCTATCTATCTACCTACATACATATCTCTATCTATCTACCTACCTAGCTACCTATCTCTATCTATCTATCTACCTACCTACCTAACTACCTATCTCTTTCTATCTATCTACCTACCTACCTATCTCTATCTATCTACCTACCTACCTACCTATCTTTATCTATCTATCTATCTATCTATCTATCTATCTATCTATCTATCTATCTATCTATCTATCTATCTATCTATCTATCTATCTATCTATCTATCTACCTACCTATCTGTATCTATCTATCTACCTACCTACCTACCTATCTTTATCTATCTATCTATCTATCTATCTATCTATCTATCTATCTATCTATCTATCTATCTATCTACCTACCTATCTGTATCTTTCTATCTACCTACCTACCTATCTGTATCTGTCAATCTACCTACCTACCTATCTGTATCTATCTATCTACCTACCTACCTACCTATCTCTATCTATCTACCTACCTACCTACCTATCTTTATCTATCTATCTATCTATCTATCTATCTATCTATCTATCTATCTATCTATCTATCTATCTACCTACCTATCTGTATCTATCAATCTACCTACCTACCTATCTCTATCTATCTATCTACCTACCTACCTACCTATCTTTATCTATCTATCTATCTATCTATCTATCTATCTATCTATCTATCTATCTATCTATCTATCTATCTATCTATCTATCTATCTATCAATCTATCTACCTACCTATCTGTATCTTTCTATCTACCTACCTACCTATCTGTATCTGTCAATCTACCTACCTACCTATCTGTATCTATCTATCTACCTACCTACCTATCTCTATCTATCTACCTACCTACCGATCTCTATCTATCTACATACCTACCTATCTCTATCTATCTACCTACCTACCTATCTGTATCTATCTACCTACCTACCTATCTCTATCTAACTACCTACCTACCTACCTATCTCTATCTACCTACCTACCTACCTATCTGTATTTATCTATCTATCTATCTATCTATCTATCTATCTATCTATCTATCTATCTATCTATCTATCTATCTATCTATCTATCTACCTACCTACCTACCTACCTACCTACCTACCTATCTGTATCTATCTATCTATCTACCTACCTACCTATCTGTATCTATCTACCTACCTACCTATCTCTATCTATCTATCTACCTACATACCTATCTCTATCTATCTATCGACCTACCTACCTATCTCTATCTATCTACCCACCTACCTATCTGTATCTACCTACCTACCTACCTACCTATCTGTGTCTATCTATCTACCTACATACCTACCTTTCTGTACCTATCTATCTACCTACCTACATATCTGTATCTATCAATCTACCTACCTACCTATCTCTATCTATCTATCTACCTATCTACCTATCTGTATCTATCTACCTACCTACCTATCTGTATCTATCTACCTACCTACCTACCTATCTGTATCTACCTACCAACCTTCCTATCTGTATCTATCTATCTACCTACCTACCTATCTGTATCTATCTATCTACCTACCTAGCTATCTGTATCTATCTACCTACCTATCTGTATCTATTTATCTACCTACCTACCTACCTATCTGTATCTATCTACCTTCCTACCTATCTGTATCTATCTATCTACCTACCTACCTATCTGTATCTATCTATCTACCTACCTACCTACCTATCTGTATGTATGTATGTATCTATCTATCTATCTATCTATCTATCTATCTATCTATCTATCTATCTATCTATCTATCTATCTATCTATCTATCTACCTACCTATCTACCTATCTGTATCTATCTACCTACCTACCTATCTGTATCTACCTACCTACCTACCTATCTGTATCTATCTACCTACCTACCTATCTGTATCTATCCACCTACCTACCTATCTGTATCTATCTATCTACCTACCTACCTGCCTATCTGTATCTATTTACCTACCTACCTATCTGTATCTATATTTCTATCTACCTACCTACCTATCTGTATCTACCTACCTACCTACCTACCTATCTGTATCTACCTACCTCCCTCCCTAACTATCTGTATCTATCTACCTACCTACCTATCTGTATCTATCTACCTACCTACCTATCTGTATCTATCTACCTACCTATCTGTATCTTTCTATCTACCTACCTACCTACCTATCTTTATCTATCTATCTATCTATCTATCTATCTATCTATCTATCTATCTATCTATCTATCTATCTATCTATCTATCAATCTATCTACCTACCTATCTGTATCTTTCTATCTACCTACCTACCTATCTGTATCTGTCAATCTACCTACCTACCTATCTGTATCTATCTATCTACCTACCTACCTATCTCTATCTATCTACCTACCTACCTACCTATCTTTATCTATCTATCTATCTACCTACCTATCTGTATCTATCAATCTACCTACCTACCTATCTCTATCTATCTATCTACCTACCTACCTACCTATCTTTATCTATCTATCTATCTATCTATCTATCTATCTATCTATCTATCTATCTATCTATCTATCTATCAATCTATCTACCTACCTATCTGTATCTTTCTATCTACCTACCTACCTATCTGTATCTGTCAATCTACCTACCTACCTATCTGTATCTATCTATCTACCTACCTACCTATCTCTATCTACCTACCTACCGATCTCTATCTATCTACCTACCTACCTATCTCTATCTAACTACCTACCTACCTACCTATCTCTATCTATCTACCTACCTACCTACCTATCTGTATTTATCTATCTATCTATCTATCTATCTATCTATCTATCTATCTATCTATCTATCTATCTATCTATCTACCTACCTACCTACCTACCTACCTACCTATCTGTATCTATCTATCTATCTATCTACCTACCTACCTATCTGTATCTATCTACCTACCTACCTATCTCTATCTATCTATCTACCTACATACCTATCTCTATCTATCTATCGACCTACCTACCTATCTCTATCTATCTACCCACCTACCTATCTGTATCTACCTACCTACCTACCTACCTACCTACCTACCTATCTGTGTCTATCTATCTACCTACATATCTACCTTTCTGTACCTATCTATCTATCTACCTACCTGCATATCTGTATCTATCAATCTACCTACCTACGTATCTCTATCTATCTATCTACCTATCTACCTATCTGTATCTATCTACCTACCTACCTATCTGTATCTATCTACCTACCTACCTATCTGTATCTACCTACCAACCTTCCTATCTGTATCTATCTATCTACCTACCTACCTATCTGTATCTGTCTATCTACCTACCTACCTATCTGTATCTATCTACCTACCTATCTGTATCTATCTATCTACCTACCTACCTACCTATCTGTATCTATCTACCTTCCTACCTATCTGTATCTATCTATCTACCTACCTACCTATCTGTATCTATCTATCTACCTACCTACCTACCTATCTGTATCTATCTATCTATCTATCTATCTATCTATCTATCTATCTATCTACCTATCTGTATCTATCTACCTACCTACCTATCTGTATCTACCTACCTACCTACCTATCTGTATCTATCTACCTACCTACCTATCTGTATCTATCCACCTACCTACCTATCTGTATCTATCTATCTACCTACCTACCTGCCTATCTGTATCTATTTACCTACCTACCTATCTGTATCTATCTTTCTATCTACCTACCTACCTATCTGTATCTACCTACCTACCTACCTATCTGTATCTACCTACCTACCTCCCTCCCTAACTATCTGTATCTATCTACCTACCTACCTATCTGTATCTATCTACCTACCTACCTATCTGTATCTATCTACCTACCTATCTGTATCTTTCTATCTACCTACCTACCTACCTATCTTTATCTACCTACCTACCTATCTGTATCTAACTACCTACCTACCTATCTGTATCTATCTATCTACCTACCTACCTACCTACCTATCTGTATCTTACCTACCTACCTACCTACCTATCTGTATCTACCTACCTACCTATCTGTATCTATCTACCTACCTACCTACCTACCTACCTATCTGTATCTATCTACCTCCCTACCTATCTGTATCTATCTATCTATCTATCTATCTATCTATCTATCTATCTATCTATCTATCTATCTATCTACCTATCTGTATCTTTCTACCTACCTACCTATCTGTATCTATCTACCTACCTGCCTAACTATCTGTATCTATCTACCTACCTACCTATCTGTATCTATCTATCTACCTACCTACCTATCTGTATCTATCTACCTACCTATTAATTTAGTGATTGTTCAAAGTTACAACAGCTCTGAAAAAAGTGATTTATGACTGGTCCTTCTTGCACTTACAACGGTCACGACATCTCAACAGTCATGTGGTCCAAATTCAGGCAACTGGCATGGATTTGTAACAGTTGGCAGCATGAAAGCGACCGTGTGATTGCCATTTTGTGATCTTCCCAGTTGACTTCTGACACCAAAGTCAATGGGGGAAGCCTATCTGATTCACTTAACAACAAGTGGTTTGCTTAACAACATGGCTGCCTCAGGAATTGTGGGAGTTGAAGTCCACAGGTTATCATGTTGCCCACCCCTGCACTAAGGCATAAAGCATGTTTTGCAAGGACAACAGCTGGATTCACACATCTGCCACAATTTACCATATTTCGGCTGCAAAATCATGCCAGCCACTAAATCAGTGGTGGCGAACCTATGGCATGGGTGCCAGAGGTGGCACTCAGAGCCCTCTCTGTGGGCACACGCGCCATCACCCCTGTCCTAGGCCTTCAGCTTGATTTTATAAAACCTTTTTGCTCTAGGCCTCCGCTGCTGTGTACAAAAACAATAAAAAGTTCAATCAATCAGTCAATTTCAACTTCTCATGAGAAAAAAAAGATCTTGCAAAGTTGGAATTGATTGAACTTTTTAGTCCCACCCAGTCTGCTGTTACCATTGCAGCCACGCCCACCCAATTGGCCACACCCACCCGGCACTCAACGATGCATAAGTGGGTTTTGGGTTGCAGTTTGGGCACTCGGTCTCTAAAAGGTTCGCCATCACTGCACTAGATGGTGGAAAAGAGTTAAAAAGAATTTTTGGCAGTTCAGCTGTAATTATCCACCTTTTTGCAGCTCACCTGTATTAGCTGTATTTAATCTGAAAAGCACACATTACAAAATAGAGTGGTGGGTTAATTCAATGCAATAAACCAAGCCCAAAACATTGTACAACTCAGTCCAACATCTAAACCCAGCCATTTGACATGTCACAGAAGGTCCTAGTGAAGATTAAATGTGACAGGGCAAAATCAAATCCTGAAAAGTAAATCTTCATGGCTTAAACTAGGCTTAAGCCATTCTGGGAGTTGAAGTCCACGAGTCATAGAAGAGCGAAGTTTGCCTACACCTGGCTTAAACTAAAGCTTTTTAAGTGGTGTTATGGAAACTAGAATTTCAAGAAAAAAAGAATAGAGCAGTTGGTCTATGTTGGGAAATGGAACCTTTGACTGTGTGAAGTCTTTAAAAAAAGACAGTCAAATCAGTGATTAGTGCTCCATTCGTGAACTTATTTCCTCTTTGTCCTTTGCTTCATCCTTGAAGTTCACTTGTAGACCATACCTCAATATGCAATTATTATTAGAAGTAGGTATAGAATCATAGAGTTGGAAGGGACCATCTGTTCTAGTGTAACCCTCAGCAATGGGCATCCCCCAAGGGATGACTACTCAACCAAAAGCCTTCAGAGATGGACAACCCACAACATCTATAAGTAGAATGTTCCACTGCCATGCTGAGCTTATGAATTTTTTCCCCTTGTATTTGAACAAAATACAACTGTTCCTGACAGTTAGAACAATTAATCAGCGGAACAACCTGCCTCCAGAAGCTGTTAATGCTCCAAGACTGAAAGTTTTTAAGAAGAGACTGGACAGCCATTTGTCTGAAATGGTATAGGGTTTCCTGCCTGAGCAGAGGGTTGGACTAAATGACCTCCAAGGTCCCTTCCAACTTTATTATTATTATTATTGATCATCGCAGTCAGCCAGATTGTTCAGACTGGATTTGGTATTTTTGTCTACTTATCGATTCCTACCTAAGGACCTGGGATAGGCAGATGTGGATGTTTGATGGTATTACAGATATTGTCGCAGGATGGAAGCAGTTCCTAGTAAGGCTGCCTTTTGCAATTGACTAATGGCAAATTTGTCAATGCCAATGGTGTTCAAGTGGTGCTCCAGTTGTTTTGGGATTATTATTATTATTATTATTTTGCAGGTAGCATGCAGCCTAAGATTTGAATTTAGGGTAAGTTGGTTAAAAGATTTACCCTAACCATAATTATCTGTTAGAGTCCCAGAAGTGTAAGGGAGAAGGAATGGCTGGAAAAAACTGGAAGAAAAAACACAAAATAAGGCATTGAGGAATCGAGTGATTCTACTGCTGGTTGTCCCACCATGGGGCCCTCCTGATCTTTAATTGCAGGCAATTAAAAGAGGTTCTCCATCTTTGACAGAGAGCAAACTTAATTTCAAATATGACCAATAATTGAGCCGACTGACCAAGCAAAATGATTGCCTCAGAGATTCTTATGTATTTAGGTCCAACCAGAGAGTGGGGCTAATGGTCCCCAAGAAAAGAAAAGAAGACCCAAATCAAAATGTGAAAATATGAACAGACCAAAGAATCAAGAGAAGGGTTTATAGATTGCACAGAATTTGTGTTTTTTTTATGCAGAATGATGACAGGATTTAGACGTTTAAATAGCATGGGAGCCTCTTGGCTATTCATATTAATTTGATGAATTTATATAGGAAACATTATTACATTGATCATGGTTTGTTGAATGAGCCGTGATTGCCTAAGTCACAAATCATGTGTTTGGTTCATCTACTGTGGGAAATCATCCCGCTTAATCATGTTTTGCTGAATGAGACTTGAGTTTACATAACATAAATATCATAACACAGATTGGTTTTGGCACTTTGTCCACTGTGTGAATCAAGCCAAAAGCCTCTTTGCATTATGTGCCAGGCAAGGTATATTCTCATCCCCGTTTTAGGTTTACAAAATGTGGTATAAAAACTTCAGCTGGTTTCACACAAAAGCTGGCCCTACTGAATGCTTTAATTCTTAATTTCATTGGAGGTGACAAATACTGTTGTAAGCTTGCATAGGTCTTAGTCCAGTTTCAGTTCTGGCAACAATTTGTTATAACCCACGTAGCTAACTGCCAATCACGTTGTCTAAGAAAGCAGCAAATTTTTCTGGCTGTCCAGGAAGGAATGGCTTCAGAGTAGACAAGTCCATTGATCTGAGCATCTCCACAAGGGTCCTATGAAAAAGAGAGAAAATTCATCATAACCTATCAAAATCATCACAAAATACTTCTCACACATGTATCTTGGTTTTCCTATAGTCTTGGACTATGTGGTCACTGAATTTGAAACTTTGCTTCACACCAGCGATAGAAAGAAATCCCAGGTCTTCAGGAACTCAGCCCCGCATAGCGGAAGTTTTCAACTGTGAAAACAAACTGATTTATTGTAGAAAAGAAAGAAGTCATACAGCATATACAAAAAAAAGCCAGGAATCAATCTCTTCATGAAGTACACGCTACCATTCAATTTCCAGGCCTTTTCTCCTTGTTTTTCAAGACGTTGTGCTTTTGGCTTCCTTTTCGCCGTCTTGAAAGTCAGACATTCCTGTTCCATGTTTATATAACAATTTTGTCTGGCCTAACAATCCTTGGTTCCTGCCTCATCAGCTTCCACAGAAATGTCTCCACATGCAGATATCTGACTCATCAAAATTTTCCATTCATAAACAAGAGTCTAGTATACTAAGACTGTTCCTTATGCATTTTAGAATTATTTTAAAGCAATGCCTACTGTTTATATTCTTCACAAGGTTTTAAAATAGCGCACCAAATACAGTTAAGACATCATCAGTTATATTCAAAAACTCAAGGATCCGAAACACAATGTGTTTACATAAATGAAAAAGGCATATGCCGGTATAACGTGACAGCCTAGATCATGTAACACATTGAGGCCATGACTGGGCTACCCCAACATATTGAAACACAAATTATCCGGCCTCATTTTAGCCTAGCATGTTATACAAACCCAGTGTCAACGCTGCCAACAGCCCTCCTTTACCTTTTGCTTTTAGAGTTAGATGATGTTGGGAAGAGGGGTGTGAACGAGAATCCAGCTAGACATAACAATACTAAACCTAGCGTGAGAAACAAGGTTATTGTAACCAAGGTTATTCTATTCTATTCTATTCTATTCTATTCTATTCTATTCTATTCTATTCTATTCTATTCTATTCTATTCTATTCTATTCTATTCTATTCTATTCTATCCTATCCTATTCCTATTCTATTTCTAGTTCTGTTCTGTTCTGTTCCGTTCTATATTCCGTTCTATATTCTATTCTATTCTATATTCTACTCTACTCTACTCTATTTTCAGCTTTGCCAGCTTCAGCCCTCACACCATGGCACAGAGGGTTTGGCATTGCTTTAAAAACAAATTGGCTGTTAGATTGGAAGAAATTATCTGGATCTCTTTGAAACTTTCCTTTCCAGCCATTTCCTTCTAGCAGTTCAGGAAGCAGAAGAAGACAAGATCTTCATGAAATCCTCTGTGAGATTAATCAGCAGGCAGAAGAACGTCCATTCCAAATGAACCAGGAGTTGTGCTGTATGCCCACAAGAGGGCAGACTTATAAAGAAAGTCCAGAGCAGGGGTCTTCAAACTTGGCCCTTTTATGACTTGCGGACTTCAACTCCCAGAATTCCTCAGCCAGCGTGCTTGGCTGAGGAATTCTGGGAGTTGAAGTCCACAAGTCATAAAAGGGCCAGGTTTGAAGACACCTGGTCCAGAGAATGGTCCCTGTGGGCACCATGGACAGCTCCCACCTAATAGGCAAAGGACTTGTAAGAAGTTGGCAAATCTAGACTGAGCACTTAGAGTTCAGCAATGCCGGGTGCCAGATCTAGAGTCTAGACAAAGCTGAAAATTGTTTTCTTCCCCCAAACTGAACCAAAGGAACAAGAAAATATCAAAGAGCCTCACTTTACTGGTTTGATTAGGAAATACACATCCTCACAAGCTGTTACTACTAAACAATAGAATATTTATATCCTGACTATAGTTAGGATTAAAAGTTCATGTACTGCTCTGGTTCTTCATAATAGTGAGGGTTCAGGATAAGGAAATTGATTATATTACTGGTTTAGGAGAAGTTTCACAGGATCTCTGGTTCAAATTTGTTCCCAGAAAGCATGAAATAGGAGGAGGAAGGAACATGAGTTATATTCACCATCTTGAGTTATCTGTTAAAATAATAACGTGTGGATAAAATATCTAAAGGAAATAAACAATAAAATTAAGGAATTACCCCATGGCTACAGCACAAAAAAGACATATCTGCTTTGCTTAGTTCAGATCTTAAGTTAACTGAAGCACCATCCTTGGCAACGGTGAAACTGAAGACCCAAAAAGCAACTAACTGCTGTGCTTTCATTTGTTGACTTAAGAGCCAAGAACATCTCAACGGCAACTAAGGAGATTATGAAAACCCATACTTGCATGTGCAGTAAAAGAGATGTCCATCTTTGTGCAGCTGCCTGGCCAGTTCCAACTGATGGTTGTCCATAAGTTGGTCATTGATCACAACCAGGAGAGGTTTCCCAGCTTCCAAAACTTCCAAACAGCTGCCTGCTCCTGTGGCAGAAGAACCAGAACCGGATCATTCTACTTGACATAGCAGCGCCTGTCCATCAAAAATGGGTTGATAGGAACCAACCTTCTTTGGATTAAATTACAAGGCTTCCCTTGCCCACGGCCAGATTGCATTCTTTCATGAGCGGAAGAAAAATTGTAGAATAAAAGTCAGAGGTGTTTGAGCTAGGTACCCCATCTACCTCTAAAAGTCTTAGGCTGTGGATATTCTTTCTTTCTTTCTTTCTTTTTCTTTCTTTCTTTCTTTCTTTCTTTCTTTCTTTCTTTCTTTCTTTCTTTCTTTTTTCTTTCTCTCTGTTTCTTTCTTTTTTCTTCTTTCTCTCTTTCTTTTCTCTCTCTCTCTCTCTTCCTTCCTTTCCTTTCCTTTCCTTTCTTCAATCATTCAGTAAATCCAAAAAATAAGGGAATCCTTTTGCTTTCTAACTGTTGCATTTAATGTCACAGAAGGATAAAATGATTCAATAGTCACGGGGTGATCTTATTTACAGTATTAAATTAAGTCCAATTATGCTTTGGTTTTATTCTGGTTCTGCTCGCTTCTTTGTTTTAGCCACAGCCATGTTTTGGAACATGCCAATCAATAATGACAAGTGGATCAGGGATTCTAAAATGGTTGCATTCTTTTAAGGAAAACTACTAATACATTACAGGGACCATTCCTGGACAACTGACTTCTAGGCCTCTTATAAGCGCAGATTGATGGGGTTTTGTAATAAATCAGCAGATGCTCCAGAGAGCACCTACCTTTAGTTATTTGTCTTAAAAGAAATTGGAGGGAGGAATCTTTTTTATCATGAACAGTGACAGCCAGTTTTGTCTACGGCTTAAAGGGGCAGGCTAGAAACCAGGGGGTTCTGTGTTCTAGTCCCTCCTTAGGCATGAAAACCAGCTGTGTGACTTTGGCCAACCATTAGGAGACAATGAATTTTAGTCCCGTCTTAGGTGTGAAAGTCAAGCTGGATGACTTCGGGCCAATCACTGTTTCTCTCTCTCTGCCAAACCTACCTCACAGTTATAGTGAGGAAGAGGAGGGACCCATCTTGAATTGTGCAAAATAAAGGCAGCATTAAATCTAGTAAATAAACATGCACAACTTTGGTGATAAGGCAAAGAAATATTGGAGTAGGATTCATACATTAATGCAGAACATTCTTAAAGTGAACACCAAGATTAAACCAGAAATTTTCCTTCTGGGCCTAATGGAAAGAGAACTAGAAAAAATATTTGGAACTCTGATTTTATATATGGTGCCTGCAGCGAGATTGCTCTATGCACAAAAGTGGAAGGAGGCCTTGATTCCTACTATGGACGAATGGTTACAAAAGCTGATGGGATTAGCAGAGATGGCCAAACTGACTGAGCTGATAAAAGAAAAGAACATAAGTTCTTTTGTTTCTACTTGGAAACTGCTTCTGGACTATGTGCTTGAGGTGGGGAAAAAATGATATTATGATTTGGGGTTTTACCAATTAGACTGATTTGCCAATATAGAAATGGCTAGTGCGTACTGCTAGAGAAATGCAAAAAGCTGAGATTTGATCTTAATGTCTGATTTTACTGCAAGAGAGAGAGTCAGAAATTAATGCCTTTTGTTTCTTCCCCTCCCCTTCTTCACACCTTTTTTGTTTTTTTCTTTTTCTACTGTTGTCCCCTATTTGCTTTTGTATTTTCACATTTTATGTTATAAATGAATAAAACTAATAAAAATAAATAAATAAACACACACAACTTTGATATAGCTCCTACCTATACATACCAGCAGTTGGTCTTGCATAAAAAATGTACAAATCCATATCTGGGACTATAACTTGCTTAGCTAAGGCTACAGAAGAAATGTACTCCTTTCTAACATTTTTAGAAATTGTTTGGGCTATATTAGGTTGCAGACATATCCATGACTGCTTATAGCTAATCACTGACCATAAATACAATAAAAGTATCTATAGTTCATGTTGTCCCTTGAACACAAGACATTTCTCTTTTAAATCCCACCTTCCCATTTGTTTCCAGGGGGTAGTACTCTACATAAATAAAGGACATAAATAAATGTTCCAGTTTTCCACATATAAAGACAAATTATCTTCCTATGTTGCTCTTGGATCTTTTCGGTGGGGTGAGCAAAGCGTGGCCAAAAGAGACTGGATGTTTGTACTGAGATGCTTTACCTGCGTGGCTTATGACCAGATCTGCTTTTTTCACATCTTCAGAAAGTGAGCTCTTGAATCTGAACACTTCCAGAGTAAGTGCGGCTGTGCTAAATGGATCTGGACATTCCTTGCCCCGGCCAACCTGAAGGACGAGCTTGCGATAGCCGAGATCCTGTAAAACCTGCAGTCAGAAAGAAACATGTATTCTCCCTGAGGTTACAAATACAAACTCGTTAGAAGCTGCAAAGGTGAATTTATTTCATTCCCCAAGGTGAGAAAATGTGCATGACATACTATTGACCACTATGCTCCTGTATCCTATTGTGAGAGAAAAAGGATTACTAAGGCAATATTGGCTTGGGGGTTTTGGGTAGGTTTTTTTGTGACTTTAAAGCAGTGTTGTCTCCTGGAGACTGCCTGGATGAGTCCCTGCAGTTTTCTTGGCAAGGTTTCCCAAAAGTGGTTTGCCATTGTCACTTTTCCAGAGCTGAGAAAGAGAGACTGGCCCAATCTCACCCAGGTGGCTTCATGAAAAAAAGAAGGACTAGGGGAGACATAACAGCAGTGTTCCAATTCCACTTTTGGAGATGAGGGAAAAGATAGATAGATAGATAGATAGATAGATAGATAGATAGATAGATAGATAGATAGATAGATAGATAGATAGATAGATAGATAGATGATAGGTAGGTAGGTAGGTAGATAGGTGATAGAAAGATGGATAGATGATATAGATAGATAGATAGATAGATAGATAGATAGATAGATAGATAGATGGATGATAGGTAGGTAGGTAGGTGATAGAAAGATGGATAGATTAGATAAGATGATAGATAGGTAGGTGATAGATAGAAAGGGATAGATAGATGAGATAGATAGATAGATAGATAGATAGATAGATAGATAGAAAGGGATAGATTATATAGATAGAAAGATGGATAGATGGATGATATAGAGATAGATGGATGGATGGATGATAGGTAGGTAGGTGATAGAAAGATGGATAGATGATATAGATAGATAGATAGACAGACAGACAGATAGATGATGGGTAGGTAGGTAGGTGATAGATAAAAAGATGGATAGATAGATGATATAGATAGATGATAGATAGATGATAGGTAGGTAGGTGATAGATAGAAAGATGGATAGATGATATAGATAGATAGAAAGATGGACAGATAGATGATATATATATAGATAGATAGGTAGGTAGGTAGGTAGGTAGGTGATAGAAAGATGGATAGATGAGATAGATAGATAGACAGAAAGATAGATGATAGGTAGGTGATAGATAGAAAGATGGATAGATAATGATATAGCTAGATAGATGATAGCTAGATAGATAGCTAGATTCATTCTATACTGGGATTCAGCTTGGCCGTGCACACACTGGGGCTCGCTTTTGAGCATGCATGCACCGGGACTCCCTTTTAAGAGGGTCCCCTTCAATCTGCCTTCTGAATTTATTTTATTTCTTTGGCCAATTCAGGCGGCTTCCTTCCAATTACTGCACAGAGAGGACTCGGGGGAGAACTGCACGGCTCCCCTCCTTCCCCACCAGGATTTTCCCACGCAAGAAAACTTTCAAAGGGGCAGAAAATCCCAGGTTGGAATGCAGAGGGACCATAGAGACAAGGCAGGCCGGTGCCTAGAAAAAGCACAGGAAGTGACGCAAGAAGCGCAACCTCATTTCTTCCGCCCTTTCGTCGCCCGGCTATTTGTTCTGCGGCGGGGCGCGGGCGTTCAAAGACGGTGTCGGGGAAGCGGGAAGGGCGGCCTCGGAAGACTTGCCTGGGTCGCTTCGGGGCTCGTCACGGCCGCAATGAGGTCGTCGAAGCTGGTGGTGCCGACGGTAACGAAAACGGACTTCATGGCCGGCGAAGAGGCGGAGCGGTGATAGAGAGGTTGGTGGCTGGAACGGCCCCGAGAGCTGCCACACTTCCGGGACGAAAGATCGCCGAAGGGGGTCGCCCTAAGACCTGAAACGCCGGGATGTTATAGAGATATGAAAATAGACGAATACATATCCTGCGATGCACGAATTCCGGGTTCCAATTTAAATAATGCCAGATTTAAAGTTTTAAAAAAGTGACATGACCATTTTTCACCTTTACGACCGTCCCTATGGTCATGTGATCAAAATTCAGACACTTGGCAACTGATCTGTACTGGTAGTCCTCAACTTACAACCATGCATTTAGTGACCAGCACCTGAAAAATATGACTTTACAGCCAGTCCTCATACTTACAACCAACGCAGCATCCCCTGGCCACATGATCAAAATTTGATTGCTTGGCATCCAGCATGTATTTACAATGGTTGCAGCATCCTGGGTCACGTAATTGCTATTTGCGACCTTCCCAGCCAGGAAGCAAAGTCAGTGGGGAAAGTGGATTTGCTTAAAGACTGCACGATCCACTTAATGACTGCTGTGATTCTCTTCACAGCTTTGGCAAAAAGAACCCTCATAAAATCAGTCATGACTCACTTCCAACTTCTCTTTGTGCTAAGCTCTGCAGGTCAGATTTGTTTTGCAGATACCAGGGAAAAAGAAGAGGCTAGTTTTGTTTTCCAAAACTCCTTTTGAAAAGCTGGTATTTTAGCTGCCACCTTATGCTTGCTTGTGCTTGCTGCTATGCAGTGACAGACTGCTTAGAACAGTGATGGCGAAACTTTTAGAGACTGAGTGCCCAAACTGCAACCCAAACCCCACTGATTTATCGCAAAGTGCCAGGGCCGCATCAGCATTGTGGTGCCCTGGGGGGGAGGGGGGCCAGGGAAGCACCTCTGAGTGCTGCCTCTGACATGCAAAACCCAGGGGCGCAAAAATGGACCACCGTGCTGCAAGGCACAAAAATGGCCGCCGCACCGTGGGGTGCAGATAGAAGGCGCTGCACCACGCAAGAACGGAGCAGGGCTAGTATCATGCAAGCATTAGCCCCGCTCTATTTGCAGTGCGTGCATGCTCGTGGACCCATGTGTGCATGCACACATGTAAAATGCTTCCCCCTCCCTTCCAGTCCACCAATCGACAATAGTAGGTGATCTCTGCTCTACCACCTCTACTGGAGCTTGCTAGTTGGCCGCTTTGCCTCCTTTGTGCTGGGCGAGGCTCCTGCTCCGGGCGGCGGTGGCAGCCTGATGGACCTGCTGCTGCTGCTGGTGGCATGTGTGCCAACAGAGAGGGCTCTGAGTGCTGCCTCTGGCACCCGTGCCATAGGTTCACCACCACTGGCTTAGAACTTTGGGGAGGGGGGAATGAAAGGGGGAAGACTTGGGGGGAAATGAAAGTAAGTGCTGTATCTCTTTGAGATGCTGCCTCAAGGTCACCCAGGTAGAAGGAGGAGAGAGTTACGTACCAAACTGAGCTTGGACTGACCATTACAAAATCATCTCACCTGAACCTGATTGGTTAAACTGGGGTGGACACTGAGAGATAGTTAAGGGAGGAAAAAGTAGAATGCAGGGTCTTTGGCACATGATTCTCAGTTCTGGCTTTGCAATACTACAGTACGCCTGATCTCTCTTTTTTATATATATAAAGATTGTATTGGTTTTCTTTTGCATACATATGTTAATTTTTCCAATCAACGAGTTTTCTGGGGTTAGTTATGCTAATACATATTCGATTCCTAATCCTTCATTCTTTCCTCTAACCAACAATAAAATAAATCCCAAATTTGGTAGTAGTCATTGTCTTCTTTATCTTTCAGTCTCATAGTTAATCTGTCCATCTCTGCACATTCCAATATTTTTCTGATTATTTCTTCTTCTGATGGCAATCCTTCATTCTTCCAGTATTGTGTGAAGATTATTCTCGCTGCTGTAGTGATGTGTAAAATTAAATATAAACTCTGCTTATTAATCTTTTTAAGCATTATACCTAGTAAAAAAAACTTCAGGTTTAAAATCAACATGTTCACCTAATATTTTTTCTAACCATGTATGTATCTTTTTCCAATAAGCCTTAGCTTTGCCACATGTCCACCAAATGTGGTAGTAATACACCTGATCTCTCAATAGACTTTTCTCAACAAATGGGGCCAAGGATCATTTCTATTTAGAGGCTTAAGTTGTAGCAGGTCTGACAGCCAGTTCCTTTCTCCCAAGAAGTGCTCTGGGAGGCAGGAGGCTGAGTTCACACCTTATGCTAAACAAAAATGCATTCATGGCTTAGCAAATTCACACTGTATAGTTGGCTTCACAGTCTCCAGCCTTGGCTAGCTGTGGTATTCTGGGAGGTGAAATCCACAGGTCTTATAAGTTGCCAAGGTTGGAGACCCCTGTTCTAAACCATACGTTTGGGCTTTTCCAAGAACTGAGCTAAAACACGAAAGCCACATTATAGCACAAAAGCAGAATGAGCAACCTCAGCTAGAGATGGCACTCTAAGGTTATAATTCACAAATAAATAACCAGGTTCTTGCTCATGTGGTGCTTGTAGCTAGAGTTGTATTTGAAGAGATTTGACACTTGTGTACATACAGCCCGGAAAGGGGGGAGAGGTGAATATTGTTAGCTAACTTCTGTGTGTATGAATTTATCTCAGAAAACATAAGCTGGATTATAGGAAGTTTAGTCTTAACACCCCAATGAGGGCAATGTTATGTCACAATCTCTGGTGCCTTTGCCGGGGCTCCTGCTCGCCCTGCTGATCTTCGCTTCTTAATGTGCTGTGGCTGCAAGTTATTTTGTTTAATCCTCCTTAAGAACCGTGCATTTAAGAAAGATAACACACGCAACCTAATCTCTGCCATATTTGCAACGTCGTGTAAAGGGACGTTTCAAATGTACTCTCTGATTAACTGACAACTTCCACTGAGCTTACGCTGCAGCCAGCGGCTTCGATCCTTTGAAAGTAATCCTATCAAAATCCAACTGGGTCTTTAATGATCTGCCATTGAGCCAGGACTGACTCTTTGCGGCCACGTAGATAGATTTTTCCCTGTGTTGCTGTGCGCTCATTACCACTCTTAACGGAGTCCACCCATCACGCTGATCGTCCTCTTTCCTTCCCCCTTTCTTAGCATCAAAGCCTTCTTCGGAGAGCTGGGTCTTTGCATAATGCAACTAGGATAATCTGAGTTTGGTTGTTTGGATAATCTGAGTTTCTCAAATGAGAAAACTGGGTTGATTGGTTTGATGTGGCATATGTTTGTTTTCTCAGCTACGCAGGGTATTCTCAGGAGTCGTCACCAGCTCTAAGTTTAAACTTGGGGGTGTTTTTTGGAAAAGTTTTATTAAATTTTATGGGGTTACGGGTAAAATGGGTTCAGGGTTAGGATTGGGGTCTGGGTTAGAGTTGGGATCAGGGTTGGGGTTAGGACTGGGGTTTCTCCCAGTAACATTTTCAATATTTAGCAAACAGCATATTGCCTGGTACATATATTCAAACAGCAATAACAGATATAATACGAAATGATAACAGTAAGTATGGTTAATTATCTTAGACAATATTAGTTAATCACTCCATGTCATCCTTCTTACTAGTATGCATTCAAAGTTACATATTACACTCCTTTCTCTCTGAGTCATTTTTCCAGCCATTGATAAAAGTTATCCCATGTTCTAAAGTAAACTGAATTTTCTTTCTCCTTAATCTCTAAAGTCAATCTATCCATTTCTGCACTTGTTAATATAGGTCAGGGGTGTCAAACTTGTCACATCACGTGACGTGTTGCGATGTATCGCGACTTTTTCCATTGCCGGTGGGCACGATTTCGGCATGACGCATCCAGCCCATGGGCCGGCAGTTGGACACCCCTGATATAGGTAGTCCTCAGCTTACAACTGCAATTGAGCCCAAAATTGATGTCGCTAAGCAAGGCGGCTGCTCAGTGAATTTTGTCCCGTTTTACGACCTTTCTCGCCACAGCTCTTAAGTGAATCAGTGCAGTGTTTGAGTTGTAAAGTGAGTCTGGCTTCCCCATTGACTTTCTGGACCCAACTGTGGTTCTAAGTCAACAATAATAAAGTGTAGCAACCCAAGGCCTTATGCATCCAGAACAGATATGTCAAACACAAGGCCCGGGGGCCAGATGCGGCCCGCGAAGTGGTTTCATGTGGCCCGCGAAGCCATCCTGGAAACAGTGAGGGAACAACCCCCGCTGTCTTGGCCCTGGCCCAGGCCAGCTGGGAGCCAATGACAATTTTGTGGTGGCCATCTATGCTGAAACACATTTAGTGTTAGCTCCACAAGGTCGTCTAGAAACAGCGAGGAACCAGCCCCTGCCATGTCGGCCCTGCCCCCTGGGTGCATGCTGGGGAGGTGTCGCCCTTTGTGAGGAATGAAGAAATGGACCATGCCTTGGGGCTTGCCCCGGTCCTCAGATCTGTCCCGCTTCTGCCCAGGCCCCCACAGGCACCCTTGACGCGAACGATGTAGAGCTGGCCATGCCCACCCAATAGGCCACACCCACTCCATCCACGCCCACCAAGTAGGCCACACCCACCCAGCCCCCCAAGGGCAACCGCAATGCTGATGCGGCCCTCAATGAAATTGAGTTTGACACCCCTGATCCAGAAGGTACAAATTCTTTGTGTGTGTGTGTGAGACCTGCCCAAACCACAATCACAAGGGAATAAGTCAGGGTATTGCTTTCAGTTAAGCCAACCTTTTGCACACCAAGTAGCATTTTGGAAGCTGCAGCTGGCCATTTTTGAAAACCTCCAGGGATGGAGCACGATTGTTAAGTGAACCTGACCTCCCCATGGACTTTGCTTGTCCAAAGGTCGCAAAAGGGGATCACATGACCTTGGAACACCGCAACGGTCATAAACGGGAACCAGTTGCTAAGCGTCTGAATTTTGATCTGGTGGGAATGCCTCGGTGATTGTGTGAAAGACGGTCATAAATCACATTTTTCAGTGCTGTTGTACCATTGAACGGTCACTAAATGAACTGCCGTAAGTCGAGGACCAGCTGCATTCCATTGATTAGTTGTTCTCACTCAGTAAGGAAGTTTCTCCTTACTTCTAAGTTAGAACTCTCTCTTTGACAAGCTTCCACCGAACGCTTCTTGTCCTGCCCTCGGGTGCTTCAGAGACTAAGTCAAGCTCTTAATCTCTGTTACAGCTTCTTAAGTACAGGAAGATACTTCTCACTCCATCCCCCAATCCTTCTCTTCGATAGGCTAGCCCAGGGCTCTTCAAACTTGGCAACTTTAAGACTTGTGGACTTCAACTCCCAGAATTCCTCAGCCAGCCAGTTGAAGTCCACTAGTCTTAAAGTTGCCAAGATTGAAGACCCCTGGGCTAGACATACCCAGTTCCTACAGCCTCATAGCTTCGGGCTGATTCTCTGGCTCTGCTTTCTATCTTTAAAACAGAATAAAGTTGCCACAGAGAAGCAGAGCTGCCTGACTTTGGGAGTGCCTGCATGCCCCTGAGTTCAGCTGGGGATACTTTCCAAGATCTTGATTGTTTTCTGTTTATAAACAACTTGCCCCAAGGTGCTCATTAGCTGCCAGGATTGCATGTTCAAGTCGAGGGCAGGCTGTGTTTTTGGCTGGTTTTGTTTTTCCATAACCAAGGTAAAGGCATTTGTGTAATCTCTGAGGCTGCAGGAAGGTTCAGTACCATACACCCATCGCCATTACCCTCACCACACCCAGGAGATGCAGATCCTTTTTGATCAAGGTGTTAATCCTGTACGACCTGCCCCTCCTCTTTGTATGCAGCTGGCTCAGTCACGCAGAAGTATTTGTGGAACCCCCACAATTCTGTCAGCACTGGGTCAGTGCACTAAACCACTGACAGGAAAGCCTCTTTTTTTAAAAAAAAAATGTTAGTCTCAGTTGCAGATGCAAATTTTATCAAGTAAGGTCTGGATGAATTCTTCATCAGCCAGTTGTGCCGTAAAGGGATACACGGCCTTTATTTGGGTATCATTTGTGAGTGTTCATAAGAAATATGGAGGAAGAAGTTGTGTTTTTGATGGAAGAGGCAGTTTGGGTTATACCTGTAAAATTCTACTTACAGATTTTACAGGTTTGGGGAGGGACAGCAAAAAAAAAAAAAAAAAAAAAGAATTTGGAGAACGCATTGTCAAAAATCCATACAACACTAGGTTGTCATCTATGACAATCATAGACAAATTTCAAAATTTGAATTTCAAGAATGGACATTTTTGGAGGCTGTGTAGGAAACCAGGGATATACGATAAATGCACGGATTTACATCGAGGAAAATGTAAGTTTTCTTGATAGGTGTATACCAGGTTCAATTGTATGTTAAGAACCACCTATAGCAGAATCTTACAAGCCTGATTGTGCTCCCTTCTCTTTAATCTTTATGACAGGGATCTTCAAACTTGGCAACTTTAAGACTTGTGGACTTCAACTCCTAGAATTCCTGGCTGGCTGAGGAATTCTGGGAGTTGAAGTCCACAAGTCTTAAAGTTGCCAAGTTTGAAGACCCTTGCTTTATGAGTACTAGGGAGGTGAGATGCTGTATTGGGCTACACGTCTGGCCCAGACTCCAATTTCTCTTATCTAATGGTTGGTTTTCTCCTGTTCCTCAAAATTAGATGCTGTGCCCTTTATTTCTCCACAATCCTTAGCCTTAGGTATGTTGAATGGGGTTGTTTGGTCTTGTTGAACCTCAGGTTCTCAGTTTGAAGGAACTCACAGCCATGTGGTTACTTATCAAAACAATGGTATAGAGCAGGGGTCTTCAGACCTGGCCCTTTTATGACTTGTGGACTTCAACTCCCAGAATTCCTCAGCCAGGTACTCTGGCTGAGGAATTCTGGGAGTTGAAATCCACAAGTCATGGAAGGGCCAAGTTTAAAGACCCCTAGTCTGGATCCAAGCCTGCAGTTTCATCAAAATGGCTGACCGAGGAATTCTGGGAGTTGAAGTCCACAAGTGATAAAAGGACCAAGTTTGAAGACTCCTGGTATAAAGGTTTCTGCTTGGGCAGAGAGGTTGGACTAGAAGACCTCCAAGGTCCCTTCCAGCTCTTCCGCTATACTGTTATTCAATTGCTGCAATCCCAGATGAAGAACAGCTGTATAATTACATCTTCTTTTTTCTCCCCTCTCTCTTACACAAATCTCCCCAAACTCTCACAGGGGAAGCAACACTCCGAATTAAAGAGAGAGTTGTATCTGCTAACAAAATACACCACTGTTTTGGACACATTGGAGGAATATGTTCTTGTTATTGTTACAACAGCTGAGAGATGTGTAGTTGCTAATTTTAGCATAGCTTGGATTGGGGAATTTCAAAATCCACAGAGATAGGGATCCTGGCAGATAAATGTTCTATCCTAGGAGTTCCCCTGGCAGTTTATTTCTAGACCAGACCTATGTAAGTGATATGCAGAGTACAAAACTTCATTTATTTTAAGGATTAGAGCCAGGATATGAGTATATTCTCTGGTGTTTTTTTTAAGTTTCTATACTCTTAAAAAATGAGAAAATGGGGCTATACCTTGGCATGCGATAGAGGGGATAAGGAGAGGAGTCAAGATGGATGGTGTTTCTTACGCACAATTACTTAGATGGGATGGTAAAAATTGGCAGTTAAAATCTTTGGAAGATCTAGCACAAGAAAATATTATATACTCATGGTTTCAGTATAGACAAATAGTGGATAGATGGAAGTTAGATCGTAATGTGGGTTTACTTAGAGAAGATGAAAATTTTCTTAAACAAGTAAAAGACCAAAGACGAACTCATATTAAGAGAATTTATGGGGTGCTGGTAGAATTGGATTCAGAGGCAGAATTAATTAAAGAATGTATGATTAAATGGGCACAAAATTTTGGTGAACCAGTTCTACTAGATACCTGGGAAATTATTTGGGTGAGGAATGTCAAATTTACACAAGCCCAGAACTTAAGGGAGATTTTTTATAAAATGTTTTACAGATGGCACCTTGATCCACAAAAAATGTCTCGTATGTATCCTGACTTACAGCCCAAATGTTGGAGATGTGGTTGTTTGGATGCTACTTACTATCATATTTGGTGGTCGTGTAAAAATATAAAGCCTTTTGGATTAAGATATGGTGGAATATTCAAAGAATTTTTAGAAGGAGGGTAAAATTTACCCCACAATTGTTTTTGTTAGGTATTGTTACTGATTGTGATACTAAAGAGACCACATTGATGTTAAATTTAATTACAGCGCAAGGCTGCTAGTAGGGCAATGTTGGAAGAAGGAATCTTTGCCTACTTTGCAAGAGTGGTTTTTGAAAGTTTCTTATTTGGCGGAAATGGCAAAGATTTCGGCTTTCTTGAAGGATCAATCGCAGGAGAAGTATTTTGCGATATGGAAAAAATGGATAGATTTTATACAATATAAGTTGGATATTAAAAATATTATTTAGTTTTTCAATAACTTATATTTAAAATTTAAAACATCTTATAGATTTTATTCCTTTTTTTTATTTTTATCTTTTATTTTTATTATACTTTCTTTTATCTTTTTCTTTTTTCCTCTTCTTTATTCTTTTTCCTTTCAAGTATTATTCTTTTGGTATTTATGTTTTTATATATATATATATTATTGTTAATTATCTTATAATTTGTTTAATTAATGTATTTAGTATTTAGATTTATTTATGGTTTATATTTTTTTTTAAGATTTTTTGAAGAAATTTCAATTAAGCCTATGTTCAGCTCTGGGAAGGTTGGGGGAGGGAATGGGAGGGTTGGGGAGGTTTGGGGATGGGTTGTTTTGTTTTTGTAAAATTTCAAAAATTTAATAAAAAAAAATAAGAAAATGGATCAATATGTTTCTTTAGGTCTAGATTTAATGATAAGTTTGGCTTAACTTTGTTATCTTTAAGTGGTTTAACTTTATTATCTGTATTTATTATTTTCTCTTTTCATTTTTAATTTCCTGGTTGGGGGGAGATCAGTTCAATTATACGTTTTTGTTTTTTCAATAGGGACTAGCTGGGAAATCGGTGTCTACTAAAATCTATTTCAACTACATGGACTCTTCGTTCCAATCCTGATACTAGCATTCATGTAGATCAGTGGTTCTCAACCTGTGGGTCGGGACCCCATTTGGGGTCGAATGACCATTTCACGGGGGTCGCCAAACAACGCAGTCCACCATTTTTTCCCCTTTTCCCTAGCTGTCCTACTCCCTCTTATTGGTGGCCACACCCACTTGGGGGTCACCACAACATGGAGAACTGTATTATGGGGTCACGGCATTAGAAGGGTTGAGAACCACTGATGTAGATGAATATACATCAATCTTGTAGAATCTGTTTATTAGACCAGAAGAAGCCACACTTTCCAAAATGGACTTGGCTCTTGCATTTTGAAGTGTCAGCAGAAACTATTTTGGGCATGGTAGTTATATGTTTGGACCAGAATCTTTTGGCGGGAAAGCAGGTCTTCATTTTGCAACCCAAATTTGTAAATCTCATAGGGCAAAAGCAGGCAGGATTTGCTTTCCTTGTTTGTGGCACACACACACACACACACACCCTCCAAAGGACCAACTGTGCATCAGTTGCCATTAGCACTTGTATCATGCGCTAAAAGATACATCTGAGACTTAAGCTTAAGCAGGAATTCCATCATCCATAAATTATAATCTTTTAATAAATGCATATCCAGAAATTCACCAAGGAAACCAATATAAACTGCCCCAGACTTGGAAAACATAAGTGAAAATGCTTAGTATTGGGATGTTTTTTTAGTGTTATGTAAAGGTAGTCTTACCAATTTGCATAAATTTGCATGCATGAGTGTCGGTTGCATGGAACATCACAGCGGGTGCCTGTGCAACTCCTAAGGATAAGCAAAACCTGGTGGAAATTTTTAATAACCCATTTTTTTTTTAGGTGAGATTCTCCACATCCTGTGACTCCTTCCATGAATCCCAAAGCAATCCTGCTGCTTTGGGAGGCTGGAGGGGAACTTTAGGTTGATCTAGGCCTCCAGAAGATCTTATTTTAAAAAGTCAAAGGAAAGATAAGAAAAAAAAGAAAAAAACAAAATTATAGAATTGTGACTTTCACTCTTCTTTCCTTCTTAAAAAGAGACTGGACAATCACTTGTCTGAGATGGTATAGGTTCTCTTGCTTGAGCAGGGGGCTGGACTGGAAGACCTCCAAGGTCCTTCCAGCTCTATTCTATTCCATGGAATAGTTACCTTAATCTTAATCTTTCTTTTTATTTGTCTTTGGCAAACATGTTCAAATCCTTCTTTTCTTGGGCATGCAGTTCCAAATGCAAAACTATAGCCCCTCCCTCCCAACTTAAGATGATGGTGATGATCCTTTGAAAATATGAGTCAAGCCTTAAAGAGGCAGAGCTGCTAAAATAAATCTAAGCCAGACTATAAAAAGCTGTAAATTGCTTTGGGCCAGAACTGGATCAAGGAATGTATTCTTTGGTTGCTGTCTGTGGTCCTGAACTCACAAACCTGTGTCTATTCTTTGCCTCCATAATTGTCTCCCAAGGTCCTGCTTCTGCCCATTGCAGCCTTGGAGCCTTCAGCTGTCACGAAGCCTGAGTTGCCTGGACAGTTTTCAGCTGGGCCAACGGTGGACAACATCCCCACATTTCATCCAGTGAACCAAAAGATGCATCTTCACATGTCCTTTCTGTGCAACCTGTTATGTCCCATTTTTTTTAAGGGCTGGGAATCCTGGTATGCATTTCCACATCTGTGAACGCCTGGGTGTTCTCCGTTCTCTCTGGAGATGTGGTGATGGGAGATATAACGTGCTTTAAGCGGAGGAGCATCGTGAACAGAAGAATGAGCAGGATGGCTAGCAGGGTCAGGAACAGCCCCACGTACATATACAAGTTAGAATATTTATCTGCAGTTGCTGCTTCTGTAGCCAATGTTGGGTGTGGGTGAGCACGGCCAGTAAGATTTCCATGGTGTCTAAAAACAAGTTCAGTCATTGCTTACTCAGGCCTTGTCCATTCTCCTCCACTCACTCATAAACACGTTGCTACTTTTTTACACAGTCCCAAAAAGGAGTTCTTGTTGAATTCATACATTGGAGTATGAGATCAATTCTTGGGGGCACTATAAATCTTTATGTTGCATAGGAAAACTCTTTCATCTTCTCCCAAGGCTTTGCTTGTTCTGTGAAATAGAAGACTCAGATCATCATCATCACTCATTTCTCCTTGAAAAAAAAAACACACACCTGAGCTTTGCAAGGGATTTTCAGTCAACAGCATTGCACAACTAATGACATATCCACAGAAGGCTTAGTCAATACCAGTATTGGGCTGGTTTTCATCAGAATCTTTGGTCTTCATCAGAAAAGTAAACATTAGTTAAGTTCAGGGTGAGCAATGACAGTGATGCTTTTTTCAACTTTTAATTTCAAACTTTTGTACCATATTTTATTTCTAAATTGTGCAACATGAGTTAATTAAGGGACATGTTATGCAGTGGTTCTCCATTTTCCCACTTCTAATGGACTGCTTCACAATTGCTGACAATTCCAGCTGGCTACTTAATAAACTTGTGCTGTTCTATTTGTAGCTCCTTCTTCATTCAGTATTAACATCATAAATCAAAAACAGTGCTATATTGTAAAAACTCTGAGTTTTATATTAAGGCTTTCCTTTCTTTGCCTGATGCTCTGAGCCTGTCAACAATCTCAAATCTACTATAAAAACAACACAGAATTATTGTATGGATAGTGAGAAATTTGTGAATCATTGGAATGGAGTGAAGTGATTCCCATTGTTTTCTATCAAAGCTGCCCCATTCTAGTATTTTTAACCATGCCGACTATGAACTTGGTAGACGGTGTCCAATATGTGGTGTGTGCTGTATTATAGAAGACCCTTGGTGGTAAAAACATATAGATTTAGGCACGGATTCTCCAAATTTGGCAGCTTTAAGACTTGTGGACTTCCAATTCCCAAAATTCCCAAATCAGCATGACTGGCTGAGGAATTCTGGGAGTTGAAGTCCACAAGTCTTAACATTGTCAAGTTTGGAGACCCCTTGGTTTAGACTCGTGGACTTCAACTACCAGAATTACTGAGCCAGCCATGCTGAGGGGAAAGGGAGAGGTTTCCAAGCTGAGCCATGCTGGCTCAGGAATTCTGGGAGTTGAAGTCCACGAGTCATAAAAGAGCCAAGGTTGCCTACCCCTGGTTTAGACAGACGAAAACCTCTCTCTAAAGCAGCGGTTCTCAACCTGTGGGTCGGGACCCCATTTGGGGTCGAACGACCATTTCACGGGGGTCGCCAAACAACGCAGTCCGCCATTTTCCCCCCTTTTCCTTAGCTGTGCTACTCCCTTTTATTCTATTGGCTTTTGAAAGCCAATAGAATAGACTCTCTTGAACAGAGCCTAATTCTATTGGCTTTCAAAAGCCAATAGGAATTGTCCAGGCTGTCTCTGCCCTGCTGAGCCCACCAAAAGCCCTAGTCTGCAAACGGTGCTGCAAGTTGTCTGCAGCGAAGGCGAGCTGTCTGGAAGTTTCCATCCCTCCCTGCTGAGCAACAAAAATGTAAGTAAAAGAGGGCCAGGGGTGGGAGGTGGGAGGCCGGCGGGCGCAGGGAAGGTTGCTGGCATGCGTGGGGTCTGGCGGGTGCCTTACCTCCCTTGGGTTGGGCCAGCTGGTGGCCCAGCCAATGGTCGCCCTGCGCCGTCGCTGCCACTTGCCAGCTACGCCTCGGCCGGCGCAGGGGGTGGCACCACGCATGTACGGCGCTCCCGGGCAGGGAAAGTCCTCGACCTACGACCGGTTGGGTAGTCCTCGACTTATGACTGATTGAGTAGTCCTCAACTTACGATTGGTTGGGGGTCGCTGCATTAAAAAGGTTGAGAACCACTGCTCTAAAGGCTGAAGGGACCACACGAAGAAGACTTCTGTTGCTGTCACTTGGGCAGCTTCTGTTTTTCTGTTTCAATTTCAGGATAACCCAAGATTGTCTATTTTTTTTCTTTTGCTGATTTTTTGATCATGGGCACAGAGCTAATGAAATACAAGTAGTCTCTGACCTATAACCATTGGTTTAGTGACCATTTGTAGTTACAGCAATGCTGAAAAAAGTGACTGGTCCTTCCACTAATGACAGCATCCTTGCACTCATGTGATCAACATTTATTTATGATGGTTACAACATCCTGAGGTCATGAAGTAGCATTTGGAACATCTTAAGCCCCAAAGTAAAGTCAGCTCCAACTCTCCTTACTTTCCATAAGAGCTTAAAGAACTGGCACTGTTAGGGGCTCTAAAGGAGAGGTTTCACATTGGGGGGGTGTTTGATTGGTGGGGCTGGGGGGGGTTGTTAACAACAGTTCCCACCTTCCCTTTTCATCATACTTCCTCCCTCCCTCCTCATCTTTTTAGCTGGGTTGATTTTTTTATATATAGTATTGTATTTATATTATTATGTTTTACAGAGTTCTATCTTTTAATATTGTAAGTCACCCAGTTATCGTGTAGTAAGATGGGCAGCAAATAAATAAAATAGTTAAGTAAATAAGTAAGTAAAGTAAGTAAGAAAACAAACAAACAAATAATTTTTGTGATATTCCCTGCCATGTCACTAGGGGCATCATGATAGCAGTGTTCCAATATCTCAGGGGCTGCCCCAAAGAAGAGGGAGTCAAGCTATTCTCCAAAGCACCTGAAGGCAGGACAAGAAGCCACGGATGGAAACTGACCAAGGAGAGAAGCAACCTGGAACTAAGGAGGAATTTCCTGACAGTGAGAACAATTAAGCAGTGGAACGACTTGCCTCCAGAAGTTGTGGGTGCTCCAACACTGGAAGTTTTTAAGAAGAGACTGGACAGCCATTTGTCAGAAATGGTATAGGGTTTCCTGTCTGGGCAGGGGGTTGGACTAGATGACTTCCAAGGTCCCTTCCAACTCTGTTATTCTGCTTTGTTCCGTTCTAAGCTTCCCACAAGCAAAGTCAATGGAGCAAGTCGTATTTGCTTATCAAGCATGTGGTTTACCTAAACACTGCTATGATTCATTTAATAACCATAGCACAAAAAGTTTGCAAGATTGGATACTGCTCACTTAACAACTTCTTTGCTTAAGAATGGAAGCTCTGGTCCCAATTGTGGTTGTAAGTTAAGGATCACCCTTAACATTAGTTTTCTTTTTGTATGTTTGTTTTCCCCTTTTCCAAGCTTAAGTTCATTCCATTTCCTTTCTGCCTGACTAGGCTCGAAAACCAAAGCCAAACACCGCCAGCTTATAATCATGAGTATTTGGAAGAGCCGTGGTGGCACAGTGGTTGGAATGCAATATTACAGGCAAACTCTGCCCACAGTCTGGAGTTCGATCCTGACCAGCTCAAGGTTGACTCAGCCTTCCATCTTTTCGAGCCTGGTAAAACGAGGACCCCGATTGTTGGGGGCAAGAAGCTGACTCAGAGAGAGTGCGAGAGCTGTAAAGCACTATGAAGCGGTATATAAGTCTAGGTGCTGTTGCTATTTGCAGGACCTCACATTAAATATCCCTTCGTCCCCAGCCTGAAGCCATTAAAAATAACGAGGCTCCACTTTCAGCCAGGTAAGCCATATTATATAACTGCAATAATGACTGTTTGAATGTCCTGAAAAAGAGGCTTACGTCTCAGCCTTAAAGGCTATTATTGCGGCAGCAGAAGTTTCATTACAAATATTATTTCTGAAAATTAGGTGGTCTGGTAGGAAGACTGTTCACCTGGAGTTCAAGTGGAGCAATGATTACAAACCAAACACCCCGACCTAATAAATGTCTATTGGACATTTCTAAATTTGAAGGAAGAGATTTAAAAAAATGGAAATAATTAAGAAGAGGAGAAGACAGCACTTAAGAATCTATTTCCTCCAAAATTGGTGGTCAAATTATCACTTTTAATTTAACCAAAGGAAGAAGCAAGGATAACTATATTGAGAATAAGCATACCACCGATGCTTCTTTAATAAAACATAGAATAATGTAATATACAGTAGAATAACAGAGTTGAAAGGGACCTTGGAGGTCATCTAGTCCAGCTCCCTGCATGAGCAGAAGAGTCTATACCATTTCAGACAAGTGGCTGTCCAGTCTCTTCTTAAAAAGCTCCAGTGATGAAGCACCCAGAACTTCTGGAAGAGGTTGTTCCACTGGTTAATTGTCCTCACTGTTCGGAAGTTTCTCCTTAATTCCAGTTTGCTTCTCTCCTTGATTAGTTTCCATCCATTGTTTCTTGTCCTGCCTTCTGGTGCTTTGGAAAATAAATTGACTATGCTCTTCTTTGTGACAGCCCCAGACTAGAACATACCCCAAAATAAATGCCCGATGACCTCTGTATTCTAATGATCGTTTTAATTATTTGCTGATCTTGTCCATGTTATTGTCATATCCCACGTATGGTTTAGCCCCAGAAAATGACCACTGGCATTCCAGAAAATGCTCACTATTACACTCTTCTAACCTAACTTGCCACCATAGAAGATTGTTGTGAGGATAAAAAGAAGGGGGGGGGGGAAATCAAGATTACCATTAAAATTAACTAGAACTCTTAGATTCCCTGTGTCTTAATAAAGTGCATTGGAGCACAATGGACATTGTTCAGATTTTAGGTCAGCAAAGTATTGAATGCCTGAAGCTGAAACCCCAAAAGGCTTTTTTTTAAAGAACTGCAGAATTTAAATTATTTCCTGATCCAATTTTCCACTGTAAGTTTTCTCCATCGTTCAGAGCTTCGGAGGTTGAGTGACAAGCATTCCGTTCGGCAAAGAAACTTCATTAAATTCTCTAATTTGAAGTTCTGGATGAGCGCATTTCCTAGGCTCCCCAAAGAGACTGAACATTAACTTTTCTAAGCAAATTACCCAAGTCTGTGGTGTGTGTGTGTGTGTGTGTGTGTACAGAGAGAGAGAGAGGTCTGTGTAAATTCAAGAATGGGAGATTATAATAATTAGGATATCAATTTGTTTATGTTTTGTTATTATTATGTTTATTTTCAATTTGTTTATATTTATGTTAAAGGGGAGTTAAACCGCATTATGGACTTGGTTATTTATTTAGTTGGTTAATGTTAGTTAGATTATGATTATCATATTTGTAACTCTGTACTCAGCTCTGGGAAGTGGGGGAGGGAGAGGGGGGGTTGGGTGGGTTGATTTATATTGTAATTTTTATAAAACTTTTTAATAAAAAAAAGAATGGGAGACTAAAAGTGCAAGAGTGAGCAAGCAATGGTGTAGGGCTAAAATTAAAAGAGGCTTAGCCCTGGTTATCTAAAAAAAAAAAAAACTTCAGAAAAAACAGATCAATATGCAATATGATTTCAAGAGGTTTTGAATACGAAGCCAGCTGTCCCGCTCCGTTGCTTGGATTAAAACCTTCCACTGCAATCAATTAACTAGGTATAACTGGCTTATAACCTTTCCCCCCCCTCCCCAGTTCAGGAAACTGATATTTTAATGCATGCTTTTAATTTTTTTTTTAAATCTCTTGAGAAAGAGTATTCATTTCTCTCCTTTCCTTGGCAGATGGGTGTCTCACTGCCTCTCTTTCGCATGCAAACCTAATATGCACTGAAAGACTTTTTAAGTAGAGAGAGAAGATTTTAAGAAGTGTAACCCATTACCTTTCGCTGCTGGATGGAATCCGAAAAGGTTTCACTGCTGAAGGACCCTACTTGGGAACTATTAGAGAGGTATCTTCTGGAGACACTTCTCATCCAGACTGGTCAGATCTTTGCTGTTGAGCTACTAGATCCAGAAAATTTGACTTTCCGGAGAGAGCACAGCTGAAGTAGAGTTCCTTCTGAACGTTTGTGCTTTGCAGCGTAATAGACACAAACGGACACTGCTTCTCCTTTAGCTGTCTCACTTCTCCAGCTGGGCTGCACATTCTCCTTCAGAGGCAAAGGAATGGCGACAGATCCATCTGCCTTGTGGACAACTGACTTGAGAGCTGATTTCATCCACTGCTTCTCCTCTTTCCTTTCTTTAGAAGTAGAGAGACAAACAGATTTCTCTCTCTGCACGCAGCTATGTTTCATCAGAAGGAGAGAGAGAGAGAGAGAGAGAGAGAGAGAGAGGGAGGGAGGGAGGGAGGGAGGGAGGGAGGGAGGGAGAGAGAGAGAGAGAGAGAGAGAGAGAGAGAGAGAGAGATGCTTTGTGGCAAAGTTTCAACAAGCCTTTCCTTAAACTCTTCCTACACCCTGAATTTCTTTGTGGACTGAATAACTAGATAAAAAGCTAGGAGATAAACTAGAACTAATTCTATTTCTTTTTCTAACATTGAGACTCCTCGGTCATTGGGGAGTTGGATAAAGCACGCCGACTTGTTGATGTTACCTGTGATAGAAGCTCCAATGGAAATTTTTAGCACCTAGTGGAATTCATTCCCCAGAAGATGTGGCGAGAGCTATTAACTGGGGTAGATTTAAAAGGAGGTTGATTAAATTCCTAGAGGAGAGCTCTGTCAACGTCGTCTCCAGGTTAGAACCAGGCATCTCCAAATAAGTTCAGGAGAGGCAGAGATCTACATCCCCTCTTTGGGAGCAGCCCAAAAGAATCTGGTTGGCCATTGAGAAAAACAACATGCTGGACTAAGAAGGCCCTTTTAAGTGTCTATGGAGATTCTCAATCATCCAGGTCATGGTTGTCCCAAAGGTGTTTTTTTTCCAGAAGGCAACTGGATGTTCTTGTTTTTTTTTTCCTTTGAAAACATTTTGCTTCTCATCCAAGAAGCTTCTTCAGTTTTTCAAAAGCAAAACATTTTCAAAGGAAAAAAAGTCCATGCCAGGTAATGTCCACTAGATTATGGACAAGTGATGGGTAACTCTTCCAATTTTGGTGAACTCTACGTCCTGTGAGCCTTAGCCACACTGATCAATGGTAAGAGACATCAGGAGAATTGCAGTTCAAGAGAAATTATTCCACAGAGCACGATGAAACCATGGCTTAGTGCAGTGGTTCTCAACCTTTTTAATGCCACGACTCCTAACCGGTCGTAAGTCAAGGACTACTCAACCGGTCGTAAGTCGAGGACTACTCAACTGGTGCAGCACCGTTTGCAGGCTGGGGCTTTTGGCGGGCTCAGCAGGGCAGAGACAGCCTGGACAATTCCTATTGGCTTTTGAAAGCCAATAGAATAAAAGGGAGTAACACAGCTAAGGAAAAGGGGGAAAAAATGGTGGACTGTGTTGTTTGGCGACCCCCGTGAAATGGTTGTTCGACCCCAAATGGGGTCCTGACCCACAGGTTGAGAACCACTGGCTTAAGGCAAAGTGTTAACTTATTTGAGAATGCATCCCTTTCTGAACCTTGAAAAATCAGATTTCAGTATGGCTGCGATTAAAACAGACATCCACCCACCTCTACTTCTTCTTTCTTCTGGCCATCTGCTTCAAACATTGACCTTTGCACATTTCTATGTGTCTCTGTGTTTGTGTTTTTAAGAGGCAGGGAAAGAGTCTATTTCTTTGCCAACGAGCATTCTGTTGATCACTCAAGTGAGAATCACAAGGTTATGAGCACTTAAATCCTTGGAGTTGTATACATGTCAAGTGCTTTTCTGTAAATAAAGAAACAAACAGAAATTCAGACATCACTTGGCAAAGCATGAACTTGGAAATTTGGAGGTCTACAAGGCAATTTCAGGATAGCCCATAAAAAGAAACCAAAGAACAACAAGACAGTAGGAAGAATGAAAACAGTCAGAACGTTGACGTAAGAGCCCCTCTTTGAAGGGAGTAGGTGGTTTAGAAATATGAAATATAAATACATGCAATAAAAATGCATAGAATTATCTAAAAAAAAGGTTCTGGAGTTCTCCATCTCAGTCAGCATTAATGATTCACCTGTGGAGATGGTTACCAGCATCAAATTCCTGAGTGTGCAGCTAACAAGTAGGCTGGCTTGGTCGCTTTAACAGCGAGACAATGGTGAAACGGGCACAGCAGCGCCTGTATTTTCTGTGTCGCATGAGAAAAGCACATCTTCCTTCCCCTGTCCTGACCACTTTCTACAGAGGGACGATCGAGAGCATCCTGTCATACAGCATCACAGTCTGGTTTGGAAGCATCCCTGCTTCAGACAGGAAGGCGGTGCAGAGAGTGGTGAGAATGGCCGAAAAGATCATTGACAGCTCCCTCCATCCCATCCAGGACATAGCACATAAGCGTTGCTTGAGCAGGGTCCGCAAGATTATCTGAGACATGACACATCCTCTTCACGACCTGTTTTCCTTGTTCCCTTCTGGGAGGAGGGGGCTTCGTGGTATCCGAAGCAGAACATCCAGATTCAGCCATAGTTTCATTCCATACAGAAGCTTCCTCCTTCTGTTATATATTCAAGATGGACAGTATTTAATATTCATTTGCTATGTATATGTAGGGGTGTGGGTCTTACACATATGTTGTTCATAGTATGTTTAGGTGTGTGTCATGTATGTGTTTCACTTTGAGCGTGGGCAACTAAATTTCATTGTTGGTGTGTGCTGTTGTGCCCACAGTAGAAAAAATGACAATCTTATCTTATCTTATCTTATCTTATCTTATCTTATCTTATCTTATCTTACCTTACCTTACCTTACCTTACCTTACCTTACCTTATCCTATCCTATCCTATCCTATCCTATCCTATCCTATCCTATCCTATCCTATCTTATCTTATCTTATCTTATCTTATCTTATCTTATCTTATCTTATCTTATCTTATCTTATCTTATAGCCATTGGCTTATGAATGTGAACAGGAAGACATTTGCAAGACCCAATTCATTAAAGGAAACAGAACATGTCCAAGAGGTGAAGGAGAGGTAGCGGATGAGGAAGAAAAACAATAGTAGCATGTTACAAAGAAGGCAAGCTATGTGAATAATGGGGAGAAAAAAAGAAAGGAAAAAGGAAGATTATAGAGAGTTAGTTTCATTTTTAAATAATGTAATCACAAATGGAGTCACCCGCTCATATTCTGCAAATATTTATAGTTTCTTTTCTTTTCTTGGATATGCAAGAAACATTGGGTGGTAACTAATCAAGGAGAGATCCAGTCTAGAATTAAGGAGAAATTTCCTGACGGTGAGAACAATTAATCAGTGGAACAGCTTTCCTCCAAAAGAGGAGATTGGGCAGTCATTTGTTCAGAATAGTATATAGGGTCTCCTACTTGAGCAGGGGGTTGGACTAGAAGATCTTCAAGGTCCCTTCAACTCTGCTGTTCTGTATTCTGTCCTACTCAATGCATTACAGTAGAATCCTAGCAGCAAAAGCTCAGCCTACATAAACTCTTCCATTCATCAGGGCTCACAACGATCTTTGAATTCCATGAGTGATCAGTTACAAGTAGTCCTTGAGTTACAACTGTTCTTTTAGTGACTGTTCAAAGTGCCCATTTGAAGTGACCTTTCCCCCCCAAACTGACCACAACATAAGCCAGGACAGTGGTTCTCAACATGTGGGTCGGGACCCCATTTGGAGTCGAATGACGTTTCATGGGGGTCACCAAACAACGCAGTGCGCCATTTTTCCCTCCTTTTCCTTAGCTGTGCTACTCCCTTTTATTCTATTGGCTTTTGAAAGCCAATAGAATAGACTCTCTTGAATAGAGTCTAATTCTATTGGCTTTCAAAAGCCAATAGGAATTGTCCAGGCTGTCTCTGCCTTGCTGAGCCCGCCAAAAGTCCCATTCTGCAAACAGTGCTGCACCAGTTGAGTAGTCCTCGACTTACAACAGGTTGAGTAGTCCTCGACTTACAACTGGTTGGGGGTCGCGGCATTAAAAAGGTTGAGAACCACTGAGCCAGGAGAAGACCAATTTCCATCAATGTAATTGCTGTACTCTCCATGTCCCAATGATCACCAAAACTGATTATTCAAAAACATTAAAAAGGTAAAGTCTCCTTCAAATTAAGCTCAACCTTATTGGTTTATTTAGAAAATGTATATACAGGGGTGGGTTAGGAATTGTTATTGTTACAGTATTGCAATGGCTATGGTTATGGTTATGGTTATGGTTATGGTTATGGTTATGGTTATGGTTATGGTTATGGTTGGTTGAACAATCATCCAGCTGTTCAGACTGGAGTTGGAATTTTTATCCACCTATCGACTCCTTCCCAAGGACCTGGGATAAGCAGATATTGATGTCTGATGATGTCAAAGATCTCATTGCAGAATGTCATCTGTTCCAAGTAAAGCTGCTTTTTGCAATTGACTTATGGTGATTTTGTCAATTATGGTTCCTGGCCCAGTCAGCCAGGTTGTTTAGACTGGATCTGGCATTTTTATCCATGTATTGAGAGAAAGAAGCAACCTGGAATTAAGGAGAAATTTCCTGACAGTGAGGACAATTAACCAGTGGAACAGCTTGCCACCAGAAATCGTGGGTGCTCCATCACTGGAGATTTTTAAGAAGAGGCTGGACAGTCACTTGTCTGAGATGGTATAGGTTCTCCTGGTTGAGCAGGGGGCTGGACTAGAAGACCTCCAAGGTTCCTTCCAACTTCTATTCTATTCTATTCTATTCTATTCTATTCTATTCTATTCTATTCTATTCTATTCTACTCTACTCTACTCTACTCTACTCTACTCTACTCTACTCTATTCTATTCTATTCTGTTCTCCCCAAGTACCTGTGATAGGCAGGTATTGATGCATTGTCACAATAGATGAAATCTATTCTGAGTAAAGCTGCCTTTTGCAATCGACCAACAGGGATTTGTGTTATTACTTTTGCAATAATACACATTGAGCTACAGTATACATCCATCTGAATCTGGAAGTCCCACAGGATCTCAATGCTATGAATTATATCTATATCTATATATCTGTGCCATCTAGCTGTCTGTTTGTTTCTCTATCATTTTTGTGTTTTTCTCTTCCATTTGCAACATCTTGGTCATTCTATTAAATAAAGAATCTAAAATGTCACAACTGCTAAGACTGCCGCTAACTGTAGGGTCTAGCCTGTATCCCCTCGTGCTCTTGAAAGACTGAAATAAATGACATGCGCACAGCCCAGACCGTATCAATGACAAAAGGCTGCCTAGACATTCAGCTCCTTCCAAGCCTAATTGGAACTGCTGGAAAATATAAAACGACAGATCTGGTATGACATTTTTTCAGGTCCTGAAGTGTACGCTGTCATCCAAATCAGGTTTTTTTGAGTGCTGATCCATGGGTAACCAGAATGCCAACACCCACGCGTAGGAGAGGGAAGGTGGTAAGTTCAAAGTAGAAAGAAAAAAGAATTGGGATAAAGAGTGTCGGGGGCCCATTGTAAGACATCTTGCTCAGCAATGGCAGAATGCTAGCTGATCTAGAAAAAGAAAGAGAAAAGACATGTGGGGTGCACATATACTGTATGAAACTTATAATCAAAATTCTTGGTATACATCCATTCACCCACATACTTCTTTGAATTGTTGCTGTTGTTATTATTATGATTCATTGCGCAATCAGCCAGATGTTCCGACGGGTCTAGTGGTTAGGTACCTGGCTGGAAAGCAGGAGGAGGTGAGTTCTAATTCTGCCTTAGGCATGAGAGCCGGCTGGGTAATTTTGGGCCAGTCCCTCTGTCTCAGCTCAACCCACCTCACAGGATTGTTGTTGTGGGGAAAATAGGAGGACAAAGGAGCATTAGATATCTTTTCTGCCTGAATCTGTTTGCCTGGAGTTGTTTATAAAAATAATGAAGGTGAAAGAAAGAAAAAGAGAAAAAGAAAAAAGAAAGGAAGGAAGGAAGGAAAGAAGGAAAGAAAGAAAAAAGAAAGAAAAAGAAAAAGAAAGAAAGAAAGAAAGAAAGAAAGAAAGAAAGGAAAGAAAGGAAAAGAAGGAAGGAAGGAAAAGGAAGGGAGAAAAGGAAGGAAGAAAAAGAAAAAGAAAGAAAATGAAAAAGAAGGAAAGAAATGAATGAAAGAAAGAAAGAAGGAAGGAAGGGAAGGAAGGAAGGAAATAGAAGGGAGGAAAGGAAGGAAGAAAAAGAAAAAGAAAAAAGAAAGAAAAAAGAAAGAAAAAGGAAAGAAAGAAAGAAAGAAAGGAAAGAAAAAAAGGAAAGAAAGAAAGAAAAAAGAAAGAAAGAGAGAGAGAGAGAGAGAGAAAGAAAGAAAGAAAAAGAGGAAATACTATCATGAGTACTAATTCTACTCTAAGGTCACATGAACAGAGTCTTGCAAGACTGAAAGTATTTATCCTTTGCTTTCCTTTTACTCTCTGGACAACTCGGGAGAGCCTTTTCTGAAATGCTTCCGACACCTCCTTCTGTGGGCTGAGGTACCTTTACAAGCCAGTTGTGCAGTCTGTGGTTCTCCATTCTGTCTCCCGTGGGTCATTCCCACATAGCATCACAAACCGACATGGAGGCGGGATGGAGGGGACTGCCCTGGAAGAGTGCATAGTCACAATGAGGGCTGGGTGGTACCTTAAACTGAGCATCCGTACAGCAACCGTATCTGATTGCTACGGGTCCTCTTTGTGCGTATTAAGGATTAACTTCAAGAAGATTTGCAGGCATTTGGCATTTTCAAGGAACCAGCTTTAATGGAGAGCTGAGCAATTGAACGGGTCCTCCGGCAGGAATTGATCAGAACCACTTTGCTGCGGCAGCTCTAGTGCTGGACTTCCATTTGGAAAACACCGGAAACCCTCATGAGTTTTTCTGCACTCTTTGGTCCCTTCCCACAAACAAGTGAAGCCATGGTTATTAGGAGATGCTGTCAAACCAGGCAAAAACATTAATGAGTGGCAACCAGATTGTTCAGGACACCAAACGACAAGACAAGAAATAATGGGTGGAAGCTTGTTAAAGAGAAACCGAATCTAAGACTAAGGAGAAATTTCCTGACAGTAAGAACAACTGAAATAACTTGCCTCCTGGAGTTGTGGGTGCTCCATCACTGGAGGCTTTCAAAAATTGGGTAGCCATTTGTCTGGGATGAAATAAGGCAGGGCTTTTCAACCAGTGGTACGGGTACCACCTGTGGTACATTGGCACTTGGCAGGTGTTACACGACCATCCTAGAAAAGAGGTAGCGGGGGAGGGGAATGAGCTGAACCAGTGGCAGCACCGCACAAGCCTGAGCGAGAGACGGCTGGAGCTGCAGGGCTGTCAGGGCTCAGCGGAAGCACCAGGATCAGCGCCAGGCTCCAACTGGAGCTTGGCGCTGATCCTGGAGCTTCTGCTGAGCCCTGAAGAAGCACTGATCAGCTGGAATGTTGCAGCATCTCTAGGGTCTTATGATTTACATTCAGATGCTTGGCAACTGATTCATATTTATGATGGTCACAGTGTCCCAAGGTCATGTGAAGTGACCAAAACCTGCTGCAACCACCCAGCAGACGGGGGGAATAAAAACCACACATACCCCACCCCATCTCTGCTGCCAATCCTTAACAGAAATGCTCACAACAATGAAAACCTCAGACAGGAGGAAGAGCACCGCCGGATGGACAGGCAGATGTCTTGCTCGGCTGTGCCTTGGGCACTTTTTTCAGTGCCATTGTAACTTTGAACAGTCACTAAGCAAACTGTTGTAAGTCGAGGACTACCTGTACATCAGTTTTTTCCTCTCTTTTTTTTGGGTCATCAAGTTTTTGACACCTTGCTAGGTGACTGG